>JAZKJV010002312.1:0-306587 GCA_037367405.1 Ottelia alismoides | reverse complement strand
TAAATCTGAATTTTTGAATTCATAGTGGATATGTAAACTTGAAACTCCATGATCCACCTCATCCATGCACAACCACCTCCTCCATGCGCAACCACCGCCTCCACACAATGCTGCCTCCATTGCTTGCAAAAAAAGAACCTTCGAGAACTCATCTTCTTTCCTCCCTGATGAATCACCAATACATAATCTTTATTCATTTATTTTGATTTAAAATCTCTTACAAAATACCTGTAAATAACATTAATTATCACTCTTTAATAATCCAAGACCATATGTATATTATTTTCATTCTTTTAACCCAAAATAAATAAAAAAATAAAGGAAAAAATAAGAAAAAGGAAGATTGTACATATGAAATAACTACAGGCTCATCCCAACCCCGAGAGTAGGTCAAGACTTGACTTAATCGACAAGGAATAAAGTAGGGGAAGATAGGATCATTAATCTATAAAAAAATCCAGAAAATCGATCTCATATGTATATATTCATCATTGTTCATAATTTATATATCTTCTACTATTTTATTTATCATTAAAACAAACTCAAATAAAAATATTTTCTTCTTAGAATATATACATAAAAATAAGTTTTAAATAATTTTTTTAATTGTAAAAAGAAATCTTGTACAGAATAAGAGAGATAACATTCTGAAAAGTCGTAAAATAAAAATTGAAAGATCAATATTTACTCCATATTGTCTCAAAATAACCCAAACTCACTTTCATTGTGTTCAAAATTAAATAAGCTTTAAAATGAAAGTGGTTTCATAAAAATTAAAGTTAAGATGTGAAAGTCGGCTTTTTGGAGAGCTGTTATAGATAATATTTATATCGAACCTAGTTATTTATTCATTTCTTTTTTTCTTTATATTTTTTCACATATTGTATTTTTATTATTTTATATTATTTATATAAAATACAAATAAAAATAATAAAATTGAAAATGACTAAAATAAAATAAGTATATTCATATTATATGTATATTGTACATATATTATACGTAAACGCATTTATTTAACCTATTAAATTAGTTCTTAAAAATAAAATAAAAATGTATCTTTAAAATCCTATATTTATTTTGTAAATAAATAAAAGACAAAATAATGTATTTATTTGTAAAATAATTAATTAAAAATATGTATATTCTATATGTGTATATATATATGTATTTTATACCTTTGAATAAAAGTTTCTATTTATTTTAACCTTATTAATTAACTTATTTGATTTATTAATAATCTTGAAAAATAACTTATTAAACATTTCTTATTTTGAAAACTTTTTAATTTAAATTCATTATTCCCAATTATGTTATTTATTTTAATGTTTTTGTCTTCTTGCGTTTGGACCCATTCGAGGTCTGAATGCTGATTGGTTGGACCCGAGTCAACTCAGCCTCTTCTTCCTCCTAACCCGAATAACAACCCTGAGTACCCTTCTTCTCGTATTTTTCATGTACATTTCTTTCATCATTTTCTCCAAATCTCGCCACCTAAATAACTTCCAGTTCTAAAATCTTGCCTGATTAATTTCATTTCATTTAGATTTAGATTGCATGCCTATTTTTCATTTTTGAAATATGCCCCTCGTTTTCCCCTATATATAAGAGATCATGGTACTCATTCGATTTTGATATATTTTTATTATATATCCATCCCAAGATCGATTCCAGGAGATTCAATGAGGTGACAGCAAGGGCATCCCCCCATCAGGAGCAAGTGAGAAGACTTCAGGAGCGAGATCTACTTCGTTGGTTAGAGCACCACCATGCCAAGCTTCTTCAGCTGATCCATAACTGAATCAATGTCGAGATCCTTCACATATTCATCGTAGGTAAATGTAGGTATAATTTCCATTTATCTAGCATTGTATATTATCGTAATTATTTGATTTTTGTCTAGTTCAGTAGATCTTTGATCAATCTCCGATTCACCAAATCGGAGGTCATCTTTATTTTTCAATCGGTTCTGATCGATCCCTTTTCATCTATGATCATTTCTCCATCACTCCCACACACTCTGTTCACTAGATCTACTTGAGATCTGAGAATTCAAACTCATTCTTCCACTTTATCAGAGATCGACCCATCCATCCTCATTTCCTTATTGTTTTTGCTTAATATTGTTGGCTGAAGGTACCCCTTTGAGCACTGAACAACCTACATGCATTGGAGGAGCAATCTAGAACTCAAATCCAGATCTGGAGGTCATGGGACACGTGCATAGGAGCTCAAACTCCAGGTCCCTGATCAGCAGGACCTGGATCCGATTACCATCTCAGATTGGTATGGAGGAACGTCATGATCCTTCTAAGGACATCAGGAACCAAATCAGAGTCAAATCAGACGAGATCGAGGATATTGAACTTCATCAACATACGACTTCAAGCATGCTCTTCCAAAGCATCTTTCCTTCATTCGATCAACAACGTGTTGCCACATATTCGATCATAGTCATTCATTCGCGTCCAAAAGGTGGTCATCAGTTCAGATCTATAGATGTCAACTCAGCCACATAATTAGCAAGTGCAAGGCACACTTTACTTGTGAATTTGCTCTTCCTACCCTAGATTTTTTTAATTACACATTTATTTTATGTATCAAAATGTGGTTGTTTGAATAATTGCATCCAATACCTTTATTGTTTTACATTTTGCATTTTAGTCCTTCTGATTGGAACTCATGTGCATCGGCATGTGTTTATTGAAAATTTTGCAATAAAAAGTCTATGATTCTGTGTTATTATTTGATCCATAAGTTTTCAGAATTGCAAATAGGTCCCTCAATTCCAAATTCATGTGTGCAAATATGTGAAGTTCTTGTGAAATTGCAAGTTTGGTGCTGCCTTTAGTTTTTTTTTATTATTTAATCTAATAGCTTTAAGTAATTGCATGTATTTTATTTTCTCTTATTGCTTCTAAGAACTAGGTAACTAACTTTATAAAATCCACAAAAATCATTTTAAGTTCATGTTTATTTTTTTCATCTCATAATTTTCATTTTGAATATTTCTTTTATTTTTTATTTTTAAAAATTCAAAAACTCTCTTTATTTTATCTATTTGCATTAAACAATCATAAAAATTAAAAAAACTATTGGAAAATTCTAAAAAAATATAATAGATTACTTTTATCTTATTTTATCACATGTATAAATTTCTTTTCAAAAATCCATCAAAAACCATAAAAATGAAAATGCGAAAAACCTTAAAAAATCATATTAATTTGGAAACAAAAAATTCATAAATTGGCATGTTTTAAAGCTTGAAAATTCTCTCCATTTTGAGTTGATTTTCAGTGTATTTTCTTTTATTTGTATTTTAAAAATTCAAAACATTAACTTGTTTTTTATTACTCATTGTTTGTTGTTTCCATTCATTAAAAAATCCTTAAAAAACTAAAAATTAAACAAAAATCACAATAATATAAACTTCATATAAAACATAAAAAATACTTTCATTCTACATTTTTTATTATTTTTTATATTTGAAAATATTAAAAATCTCGAGTTTCTAATTTGTATATATATTTTTTATAAATTGTTTTAAAAAAATAAAAATATAAGAATTTACAAAATTAAAATTGAATTAAAATTAGAAAATATAAAATATTAGAAATCCATAAAAAAATTTAAAAATCCTTTAAAAGCATGAGAAGTAGAAGAAAAAAAAGAAAAAGTCATTTTAATTAGCAACAATTGAATAACACTCAGATATTGCAGCGACATATTTTCATTTTATTAATAGTTCTCTCTTTTAAAACCCGTAAATTCTGTAAAAATCAAACGGTGTCGTTGCTAGGGAGGCACGATGAGGGTAGATAGGTTTACTTGTCTTTTCTTCTTCATGCTTGTTTACTTGTCTACTTGTCTGCTTTATTTCATTTTTCTGTGTTTAATTTTCTGCTATATTTTTCATAACATGTTCTGACGCATATTTTGTTTCACCTTTGTTACGAGGGCCTGACGAGCGAAGGGGGCGATCCTAGGAGAGCCGACACACCCGAGTTAGGTGGAGGCCGGGAGTTTCTTCACCGACCGGTAAGAGAAAGCGACAGAGGAGAAGCAGGAAGAGAAGAAGAACCACACTTTTTCTTAGCTTTAGTTTTATTTGAATCTTTTTTATTTTCATTATTCTTGTAATTAATTTGTATATATTTGTTGGCACTTTCCTCTTTTTCTTTTTTCTATGGAGTCATTTCTATTCTTTTGTGATTATTTGGGATCTGTTTCACCAAGTGCCGGTGCACTTGGGTGATCCCATCATGGTTTTGATTTTTTTCACCTTCTTCTTTTATTCCTCCCTATTTTCCCATTTTTTCTCTTTATTTCCTATGATTTTAATTTCCCGACTTTATTTCTATTTGTTGTGTGCGCTTGAGCCCCTAGATTTAAGATTCTATATCTTGGTTGATTCGGGTAAATTATAGGTCCAAACCTTAATAAAATTCTTGTTCCTATAGTCATTTAGATTTGGACTTAGACAAATAAATTCGGTTCTTCCCGATATTATAAATTCTTATTAGGACAGTTCACGTTTTTGCATTTCATATAGGTTATATTTATTTTTACATGCACGGGCATTTTGCATGTACACTGCTAGCGAAAGGTATGCATTCTATCTCTTGCATGCATCATTGATTTTCACGCATCTTGGCTTTTCCGACTTCCTTTCCCATTTTTTAGATTTAGGATAAAATGGAATTAAAAAAAATTAGGCAAATTTATCTGAAAAATATCCAAAAAAAAGTGATAACCTAATAAAATTTGGGACTACTAATATCACTCGACCCTAAAAGAAATTTAACGACTTATTTTGTATTGGGGAGAGTAACCCCCTCATTAATCACAAGTACTTACCTCCAAATTGAGCAGGTGAGGACTTAGCCCTAAGGATAGAGCCAAAAATCCCTACACTTGTGCCCTAAGAACATGTGCATCACTCTTCGATACATGGTCGCGGCTGCAAGCACCTGCCTCCTACCTTAGAAAATTGTTTTGGTATACTCTACCTTGTATTTTCCTTTGGGCCTGATATAACCCCGTAGCCCGGGCAGATGGTTCCACTGTTTGGGGAGGTGTGAGGACGTACATTGGGTGAGAGGGTGACCCCACTTGTGTGTTTGAGCTAAGTAACTGGGTGACTCACTAAACTCTAAAATTGAAAAGATAAATGATCGAACTTTCACAGTCTTCATTTGTGTTGAGTTTGTGAATTTGAGGGATTGGTTTGTGTTTGCTTATTAGAATAAAGATCCTTCCGCACACTCCGCGCCTTTTCTGTACTTTGTTATTCTTGTTTTGACCTTCGCGTTCTTGCATCTTCCTCCTTGTTTCGAAGATGTCGGATTGGAGTGATTTGTGTTCGTACTTTGCAGACTTATCTCTTAACACTCCAATTTGTTCATCTTCTTTTACTTGAGATGACTCTCTTCCCTAGCTTTCTTCTTTTTCTTTGACTCCAGATTTATCACCAATAATACATTGTTCGAGATTGGGCATATTCTCGAACTATTATTTGAGATTCGTTCATTCATGCAGACTGGTCAAATTCCATTTACATTTCCAGATACTGAACCAGTGATTGAGGACTTGATGGTACCATAGGGCAAGGAATCCATGGTAAATCAAACTAAAATCAACAACACAATGTTGGCATCTATTTAGGCCATTCAGGCACAGTTGACAGAGCAGGCCAACATACATGATGGATTGAGAGAGATGATCTTAGAGATGAAGAACAACAGAGAGAGGAGGGAGGAGGATGAGCAAAAAGGATGTGGGAATGGGAAAGATGATGAGTATAAAGGAGGTGGGAATGGATGAGATGATGAGCAGAATGTAGCATATCCATTTGTTGAGCAGAACCTTGTTGAGGCTAAGCTCATACTTAGATATTCCTATAACCCATGAGCAGGATAGACTGTGAATTGGATTTAGATTCTTGTGGTTCATGGGCATTTCGAGCTGAATCCCCAACTTCTTCCACTTCTCCCCATATTCCATGGACATACTAGCGAGGAGCCTTACATACACCTCTAGCAATCTGACCTCATATGCAATACAATGCATTATCCTAACATACCGTTAGAGGTAATGAAGATGGCAGCTTTCCCCTTCAACCTTATGGATAATGTAATATAGTGGATTGATGAATCTCTACTTCATCAACTTTATTCTTTCATTTTGACCTATCCCTGGCTAAATGCATGTATATATCACTAATTTGTGAAAAATAACACTCAATAAATCACCTGAAATACTATATACATATTGTACTAAATATTATATTTAATTCCAAAATAAAAGAATAAATGAAAAAAAAGAAAAAGAATGAAGTGACAAAGACGCCGAGTGACCCTAGAACTCGAGACCCAGTCATCATGATGACTTGATCGACAAGAAATAAAGTAGGGGGAGATAGTGCGGCCAATTGTAGAGAAAAATACACTCAAAAACCCAAATTTTATAGGCTAATAGTTACATTTTGGGAACTATTTTAATTTTTTTTACATGCTTAAATAATAAACTTCACACATAAACATTGTACATAAAATATAAAGAAAAATACAAAATTTATTTCATTAAAAAATAATGCACAGTGTAGACACACAAAATAAAAAGTCGCAAAGAAATCTTTGCAGACATGTATCTTCTCCATACAAACTCAAAATTCACCAAACTTACATTTATTTTTCATATAATAAAATTAGTTATTTAATTAAAGTAGTTTCATTCAATTTGGAGTTAAGATGCAAAAGTTAGGTTTTGGGCCCTCATTGTGTAATATACGTGTGTATAATATTCAATATATTTATTCTATATACTTTCCACTTTATATTTTTATAAATTTGTAAATATTATTTAAAATACATGTACATAGAAAAATTAAATTAAAACCACTAAAATATGTTAAAATAAATAATGTACTTTAATATATAGGTAAATATATTTATAAAGTGCCTATAAAATAAGTATACATAATTATTTAAGTGCATAAATAATTTCAAAAAATATACTAAAAATATCAAAATATGTATTTAAATAAGCTATAAATATATAAATTACATGTATAAATTAAGAAATATAAAATACAAAATAAAAATAAAAGATGAAAAATACATGTATATTTACTTATATACATACATGTAAATAGTGACACCGAATAAATCTTGTAAAAATAAATAAAAATCATAATTAAATACTACAGAAAACTAAATAAACAAATAATAAATCGTTTACTAATTTTAATTGAATTAACAAACAATTTCAAATTTCCTTTTTTTTCTGGTTGGTCTACATGGACCAAACAATGGCCTTGGACCGTTGACCCCCTAGTCAATTGTCCGGCCCTCTGCCCCCCTTCTGTCAGAACCTCATTTGGCCTCCCTCTTCTCCTAATTCTTTACTCCATCTCCATGCACCTCATCCCTCGAGACCACCACCAACCTCTAGCCCTACTCTTCCACACCCATACCCATGCTTGAATCTTCACCCACCACCATCGAGCCTTTTGCCTTCTCTCCGCCTTTTGGTTGGAAGCTGTATCTATAAAAACCCCTTCCATCTTTCCTTTTTGTTTTGCATCCACGATCTTTGGTCTGTAACCCCAAGGGAACCCACTTCGGTTGAGCTAGAGGTAACATATCCGACTCCCCTCTCTCTTTGGTGTTGATAAAGTCTAGGGTTGCGGTGGTCCAGGTCAGCCGAGCATCTTCTCCAGTGACCTCTCCTGCTCCGAGCTCCAAGGCTTATTGAGTTTCTAGGTTAGTGTCCTTTACTTGCATTTCATTCTAGTAACTTAGGTTTAGTTTTAATATCACCAGCTTGTTTGTATATTAGTGTGATTGAAAAATTAAATCACTGGAGCACTAGGCTCCGGCACCCAAATCCGTTGTGAATCAGTTGTGTCATACCCACCCCCTCATTTTGCCCCTCTTCACTCCCTGACCGCTTCTCCATAAAACCCGATTTAACCCTTGATTCCGCAAGGATCAAGCAGGAATCGGAGCTCCCTCTGCCACCTCCAATGGAGCTCCCCGACTCGTCTCCCTATTATGCATCCAGCTTCACTTTAGGCTCAAGCACATCCAGCTCAAGACCCTCAATCTTTTTATGCAGGCCAGTGATCAAAACGATCGCCTAGAGCTCCCCCTCGATGCAAGAACAATAGCTCCAGTTCTCAAAGCTTCAAACATCCTCCGACGAGCATGGGACAATATTAATGACACGTGCAGAAGCGTAGAGCTCCCACGGAGGTGTGGAGTTACTCTGATATGAAGGAGGAGGCTGGACAGAGTAGATCATCCTGATCAAAGCTCAACGGACACCTATTCTTAAGGTGTTCTTCTAGGTCCATCTCCTATCGTCAGATCAGGCTGAGGGCCCAGATCTATTACGGGCCCTTGATTTAAAACGAAGAGAAGCCCCTTCAGAACATCAAGCCATGTGGACAATTCTCCGCCATCCGATAGCGCACATATTTGGGGTAATTTATTAATTACCCCGCCTCTTTTTTTAAATTTTATATTAGTCCTGTAAATATATAAATCTGTTACAACTTTTATGTAAAAATTACACTTGGGCCCTCATTTGTCTTGGAAATTGCGCATAGATCTTATGCCAGGTCAACTCACGTGGTCCCCCACGTGAGTTTGTCAAATTGCTTAGAACCCCTTTGGGTTCCCTGATTTCTCTTTAGTCTTAAAATTTGTACATTAAGTTCAAAATGTGTTGTTTATTTGCATGCACCCGACTGTATATAACTGTATTGCAAATAGGCACCTACCAACACATTGTATTTAAATTTAAGCTTTTTATTTCGTATTAAACCACTCATGTGCTTGGAAAATTATGGGAAAAAAAAGAATGTGCTACATATTATGTTGGTTAGCTGACATTTTATTTTAGCATTTTCTTTTTCCATGTATGACAAATCATTTTAGAGCTAATTAATCCCTATTTAGAGATAAAATACAAAAAATAGGAAAACACTTCTAAAAATTCCAATATATATATATATTGTATATTACTATATAATTTAGCTAAAGACCAAAAATCACAAAAAAAATAACAAAATAAAACCTTATATATTAAAAACCATCCTAACCCTGAAAAATTAGAAAATATTTTAAAAAATACAAAAAAAATCTTTGGTATATTTTTTATTTATATTATAATACATATTAAAAATAGTTTTGAGAAATTTTGAGCATATCTTGTATTTTTAAATCTAAAAAAATCTATTTATTTGATTACTCCCTGTTTTGGAGTATTTTAGACTTTAAAAATACCTAAAAATTAAACAAAACTCCACAAAAATAGATAAAAATAATTTATTTTGCAAATTTTGAGTATATATATAAATAGAGTACTCTATGTAGTATATATACCACTTGTTACTTATTTACATATTCATATTAGTATTAAAAATACATGAAAATATTTTTATACCCTAAAAAAATAAAAAAGGACTGTACTTAATTGTATTTCTTGATTTTATTTATATTTACCATATTATATATATGTACTACTTATATTATATATATTAATTTATATAGACTTATATACATACTTATTTTATATTAAAAAATCAATTAAAAATCGGAAAAATAAAAAAGAAAATAAAAATTAAAAAATTAAAAATGGTATAAAACTAAAATCCATAAAAATTAAATATAATTAAAAACTCACAAAAAACCAGAAATCCAAAAAAGCACAAAAAATAGTTGTTTATTATTTGTAGACAATAATTATTTGCCTATCCCTATATCTCTATGTGGTTTGATACCTAGAATACTTGCGCATTACACACATTTTTATCAGGGTTATAATAAATTTTAGCTCACTCCATGTTGCATTGCTTTATCTCTCATCTGTGGGTTAAGTGTTGATTTAATCGGCTCTCATGAGTGATCACTTCGACGACTATGATCTCGCCTTGTGAGACCGTATGACCACTTCGCAGAGTTCAATTGATTAAATAGAGTCGTTTCCAGGGAGCAACATAGGTGATGACATGGATTCCGTGAGGGTCTAAAATATTCCTCATTAAGTGAGGGCACAATGTCGCTGAGGCGATTACTCATGAAACTCTAGATCAATCAACAATTAACCGTCAAATAGATATAGCAAAGCAAATATGTGGAGTTAAAATTTATTACAACTCTACAAAAGAAGTGTATAGATGCAAGTATTGTAGAGGTCGAACACAGGGAGCATGGGGAATATACAACAAAATTGGCAAAAAGACAATAATTTTTGGGGTTTTGTGAAGATTTGTGATTTTTTGTTGGGTTTTTATTATTTATTTTTTTTGGAATTTTAGTTTTTATATATTTTTATGTGTTTTGATTTTATATTTTTATACTTCTTTTTATATTTTTTGATTTTAATTTTCTTTTTCTTGTTAATTATTGATCATATATGTTGGTATAATATTTATTTATAATATGTATAATAGAGATAATAACTATACAAAAAAAAGATAAAATCTGGAAAATACCTAAGGTATAATGCTTTTTATTTTTTATTATTTTAAAAAATATTTTTAGTATTAGATAATAATAATGATAATATATGTAATTAGAGTTATATATAATAATGTAATATTTTGATATTTATAAAATAGCTATTAATAATTAAAAATTAAGAAAATCAGATGTTTTTATCTTTTCAAAATTTTCTCTATTTTTCATTTTTCTCAAAATTTTTACAAACATTTTTAGTATTTTTAATTGAATGAAAATAAGCAAACAGTGAACGAAATTAATATGTCGAATTGCTTTAGGATTTAAAAATAGATAAAAGTTCCAAAAATTCCCAAAACTATTTTAAGATATAATATATATTAGACAATATTTAAAAATAGAATAATATTTTAGTAGAATTTTTATGATTTTGTAAAGATTTTGGAGCTTTTTAATTTTTAGTGATTTTCTTTTGATATTTCAGCCATTTTGGTCTGTAGTTACAAAAGAAAGTAATAAACAAAGCATAATTCTTTTGGAAGTTCTCAAAATAATTGTATATTTTTTTGTGTAATTTTAATGCAAACAAGAATAAAATGTAATGTTTTTAGTTTTCAAAAATATGAAAATAGTTTAAACAGCCCAAGAAAATTATATGTGATTCAATAGGTCTAAGGCATTTAAAATATTTTTCCTAGAATTTTTAAATACGAGATGATATTTTTAATAAAGGAATTACAAGAAGATAAAATTATGCACTAGCAGGGAACTATATGCAAGTAATCAAAAGTATTTTTGTGTTTCCGTAACCCCCCACAAAGTCTATGGCATAATATGCAAAATGCACAAATATATCCAATAACCAATGCTGGCAAGGGTATTTTTACAATTAAAAAAAGCTTGAGGTCCAAACTATAATTTATCCAAAAGTTCTAATATTGGAAATGGAATTTAATGGACTAAATAAAAAATCAAGAAAACCAAGGAGCCCCCTGCAAAATACTCGCACCTCATGTGCACAGGCACGTGAGCTGATGTAGCGAAGGACTGAAGTGCAAATCCCATAAGTTCGAGGGCTAAACTATAAATATTACAATAATTAATGAACTACATATGAACATTTCTATATTAAAAAATAAATACAAAAATGGTAGGGGTTAAAGCCTAAAATACCCATGTTGGGCATGATCCAACGGCTCTGATCTTTTCACTTGGACACACGTCAGTCGGAGGAGAGGTGATGACGGTTCACAGATGAAGAGCTAGGATTTGATCCTAGGGGGGGATCTGGCGGTTGATGATTCCTTCATCCGACGATGGCTGCTACACGCGAAGAACATATCTTGATCCAACAACGAAGGCACTATCTGAAAGAACATGGTTAAATCCTCTCCTAGAGAAGCTTCGACTGACTTGATCTCCTTCCTCCGCTAGTCAATCTCACCGAGGAGAAGCTCTACACCTTTGTCTTGATGTTCCTCATCCTCTGGTCCTCACAAAAAGCTCTAGGAACCAAATATAAGGTACCGGTGGGTCGAAGAAGAGAAGGGATCCATGAACCAACATCTTCCTCCATAATTGCCTCCTCTGAGGACTTTGCCTCCAGAACCTACGCAGAAAGCTAAGGCACAAAAACAAGAGGGTCTTGGCGGTCTTATTCAGGTGAAATAAGTGGAAGATGGGTCGTGGCGGTGCTCTCCGACGAGCGGCAGAGTAGGAGAGCGGGTATCCTGATCCCAAGAAGATCAAGGTGGATGATGGCACGTGGGTGATGAATCTCGGATTCATCACTCTAAGTCTCATTAATTAGGCTCAAGTCCCTCAAGATCAACTGCATTTCTGCATTTATTTCGCATAATTAGCATCCGGGCATGATTGCATAAGAATTGCATTTTAGCATTAATTTCTGCATAAAATAAGAAGCCAAAAATTGACCTGTAAATAGCCTAACTTCCCCTATTTTTAACTCCTTCATGCTGACACCGCATACCACAAACTCACTTCCACTGAGTACACATCACTAAATGAAAAATACAAAAAAATAATGAACCCAGGTAAGTGGACAAAAAACCCAAACCCTAGTTTCAGGATTTTCGGACTAAAAGCCACATATCTTCCCCATCCAGTGTCCGATTTGATCCTACTCACTTTTGAACTAATGCACATTCAATTACCTTCAAAACAAGACCAAGTTCAAGTGAATCGGAGCTCGTATGTGACAGTTGGGTTTTGGGCCTCTTTTGTACATTGTATTTTCGCGGCTTTTTGACCTGTATTTTATGCATTTATTTTCTTTATTAATAAAAATCCAAAAAAAATTAGATTAAGGTCTCTTTTATTTATCTTTGAGTTTTCCATATTTTTTCGGATTTTTATCTTGTTTAAAAAATAACAAAAAAAATTAGAAAACCCAAAAATCAAGGTATTCTATGTACATGGGATACCCCAAAAATTCACTTTTCACATTTGACCGAATTTGGCTTTGATGTCTTCATGAAAGTTGTAGATCTCTTCGAGACGAGCATTTTTCGTGAAGGAACTTTTTCGATCCGAGGTCATTTGCTATTTCTTTTTGATTTTACAAAACAATTTATCTTCGAATTTTCTGATGCTGACACGTGGCAGCCCCAGAGGCCGCCACGTGTCAGCGTTTTTTGGGCTTTTCTTTATATCGTTTATTAAAAAAAAATTAAAAAGCCATCGCACGTGCGAGGCACGTGCCCCCAGGCACGCGCCAAGCACGTGCGCGCCCTTGCCCCCTTCCTCGCCACGTGGCGCATAATTGGCCGTCCGATCTCGGCCGATCGGACGGCCACTGTGCGTCACCCCCAACCTCGCGCCCACCGCCCTTCCCTTCGCAACTGTCGCCGGTCCCCCGCTATCTTCGCCAACGGCCAACCAACCTCCGACCTAATCGCCCCCCTCTCCTATTTAAAGAGCCCCGCCGCTACCGTCCTCCAGATCCGCCGTTCAACCCCAGGAACCCCTTCTCCGGTAGTGACAGTCCGGCGAAGCCCCCCTCCATCGGCGAGATCCGAGGTCGGTCGACCTCGCCGCAGTGCCGCCTCCAAGCCGCTGCTCCGCTACGGCCTTCACTCGCCGTCGAGCCTCCTCCCCCAGGTATCTCTCTCTCCTTCTCTCTCTCTCTCTCTATCTCCCCCTCTCTCGCTCTACCTCGCCGCTCTCAACCTCGCCGCTCCGAGCTCTTCGCTCCGCTCGGAGCCACCCCTTCCTTTCTGCCTCACAAAAATCGCATCGCCCCTTATCGTCGTCGCCGCCCGAGGCTACTCCAACGAGCACCGCAGTCGCCTCCCGCGACCTTCGACTTCGCGCCACCACCGCCTTCCAGCTGCCTCGACTTCATCTTCCCCGACCACCATCGCCGCCGTTCTCCACAACAACTTCTGCTCAGCCGCCTCGAGCTCCGACCAACGCTCCCGCCTCGACTCCAACGTCGTCTCCGACTCCATCGCCAACGACTTCGACAGCCACCGGTCACTACCACCGTCCCCCTGGCCGTGTGTCGGCTAGAGGACGGCCACGCCGGTCACCGCTACGCCTCCGCCTGCAGTCGAGCCCCATCTCCAGCAGCATCGTCGCCGCCAACCGTCATCAACAACCTCCAGGAGCGGAGGCCCTCCATCGCCATCAACTCCAAACGCCACCAGCTCCGTCAGCAACCATGCCTCGGCTTCAACCCCACCCTGCCACCTGCTCGCCGCCTCAGGCCGACCTTCGCCCCGCCACCGACTTTGCCGCAGCAGCGGGCCACCTCCGCCTCCGCTGGTTACAAGCCAGCCAGCCCTCCGCCGTGACGCCATAGCCCCAGCCACCGGGCGTGAAGCCCGAGGCTCCCCACGCACGTGCGGGGCACGTGCGGAGGGGGAGACCTTCATCTACCCACGGGTCACGTGCGTCGCACGTGACCGCGTGGAATAACTGCAAGGAAGCCCCCGAAGACCTCCTGATTTGCGTTACAGTCCACTAGCCAGAGGCCACGTGCGTCGCACGTGACTCTCTGGTGAAATTGCATAGAGTCCCCCAGTTCTCTAGGTAATTACACTTAGGCCCCCCACTGCACTTTTTATTCATTTATTTTATCTATTACATTTGCATTCATACCCCTGTGTTCTCCCTCTGTTTTGAACCTCTTCTAGACTTCATTTTATTTATTTAAAAATAGCACTGTGTTTGTTACTTAATTCTCTACATTTCGACATGTTGTGGGTAATTTTCTGATTGATGGTTAACGAATAAATAATTATTTTGTGGAAATTGAGATATTTTACCCAATCTGTGCTCAGAAATTCATAGTTAATTAACCGTTGCTTAAAAAATTCCCCAAAAATCAATTATCGTAGAGATTAATTTGATAACATTGTGCCCAAAAATCTTTGCATTTGCATGCATCATTCGCCCTGTAAAAATCATTTTGTGCATTTCAATGTTTGAATTTTAATAGGTATTAGACCCTACATTTTTGTGATCTAGGATTTTTCTAGGATCCATTACTTTGTGATAGATCTTAGATAATTTTAGTTCTCGAAAATAAGTAGGTTTAATATTTATTAAAATCAAATATTGAAAATTCATTCTGTTTGCAATTAAAAATTCGTAAAAAATTCATATTGCATCTAAAAATTCCAAAAAAATTACAGTGCACTTCTTTCATCATTTTTTACATCTCGGCCAAGTTTCGTAATTTTCGGACACCGTTTGAACGTATTTTACATTTTAGTCCCTAAAATAGGCCGAATTTGCATTTTGCATCTCATATTGCATTGAAAAAAATCCAAAAAAAGACCGCCTTGAAAACCGAACTCAAAATTGGATAGACATTAATCTAGGTTGTTCCTTTGCCTCCTTGTGATCGACCTTGGGACTTGCCCAAGTAAAATAAGCATAAAAACCACTGGATTGAATTTATTTTAAAATTGTGGTTATTTCTTGACTGTTCCGATCGCCGCCTACAACGAACGACTTTAATTATTTTCACGCACGATCGATAAAAACGATTTCTTATCGCGGCTTTTGCGGGCTCGTCAGATGGCGCCGTTGCCGGGGAGGCAAACGGCTTCGTTTTTGTTTTTAAAATTTTTGTTCGGTTTTCCGAATTCGGGTAGTCTGACCCCCGAATTTTTCATTGTAAATCCCAGTTTATTTCTTGCATTTATTTTTCAGCATTTCTTTCATTTATTTTATTTTTGATTATTTTCTGAGTCACTCTCTTACAATCTCTCTCTTATTTTTCTTGCGAGGTACCCGGCGCACGTGGAGCGGTTTTTCAAGGAACCGACGCATCTTCACCGACACCCGAAGAAACCGCAATTAAATTAAGATCGAGTCGAGTCGTGAGAGAGAGTAGAGTCTAGGTTTTTAATTTCTGCATTTTTATTTTCTACTCATTTATAGCGGTGTCCGTTTGGACTCTCACGTGTGTACAAGGACATTGAACCTTATTTGTGGTGTGTCGTGGCCTGTTTCACTCTCCGGAGAGGGTGGGGCCCGACTTGAGTGGCGATTAGGATAGACCTGCACATACGGCTCTTAGAGCATTTTTTATTTCTGATTGTGCTCGTAGGATCTTAAGCCACACTGCACTTTAACTGAGACGCACATTAGATCGTTCAACTTAGCCAAATTCAACTCAATTCTTCCCGCTAATAGAACTTTCTGCTTAGGTGCGGTTTTCATCGGCTTGCACGCATTTAGTATAAATTTTAAATTCTGTATTGCATCCCACATGGAGATTGCGAGGAGGCACTGTAAGTCTTCTAACTGAGCATTCATCATAAGTTTTCCGCGTGCATCGGCTTTTCCCGAATTCCTCTCTCTTGTTTTATCACATAAATCTAAAGGAAATTGGGACTGGACGGTAGACGTGTATTTGTGTTCACCTAAATTCTACAGTGATCGCCTTAATAAAACTGGGACTGCTAAATATAGCCGATCTAAAAATCCATAAAATCAAGAATTTCTGCGGGAGAGCAACCCCGACATTGTTTGATTTATCTTGCAGCGAGGAGAGAGACGCACACTAGGATAGAGCCCAGCTCCAAACCTAAACAGCTCGCGTAAACGGCTTGCAAGATTGAATTCTCACCAATTAAAACTAATAAGATAATTGACCGGACCCTTACGGTCTTCACTTTGAGTTGAGTTGGTGAAACAACCCTTGTATTGTGTTTGATTGTGCGTAGAAAATAGTGCATCAACGAATACCACACAATTGTGTCTACATCATAAAATATCTTGTTGACTCCAAGAATGGAGAATTGTGGTAATTTTCGTTCAGGCTCATCTCTCTCTACCACAAACTCCCCAACCTCAAAAGCCCAGAGAAACTCTTACTCTGGACCTGCTTGGCCTCCGGGAAACCCTTCCCAAGAACCCTATTCCTTCTTCCTCCTAGAAGGAGGACAGACCCACCCTGTCCATTTCTCACCCCAAAAGATCGAGAATAACTATTACATCAATTCTTTCCAATCTATTAACTCAAATCCTTTATATTCTCCAGATAAAGAGATGCCGCCCAAAATCCCTTCCAAGAAAGACCCTGAAGATGAACCTAATGAAGATCCAATGAAGATGATTCTTGCGAGACTGGCTGCATCTGAGCAGCAACAGCAGCTACTGAGGGAGCAGCTCGAACAAATGAATGCTGGGGGAGAAGTACCAATGGAAGCCGCATACAACCCTGGACAGTACAGAGTGTGGAACTATTTGCAGCCACCACAGCCAGAGATCCACTATGAACTAAAGCCACACTTTGTCAGTCAATTACCTCAATTCCATGGTAATACGACTGAGGAGCCATATGAATTCCTGAGGGACCTAGAGCTGATATGTTCTAATCTAAGGCACCCACAAGTCAGCCAAGACTACATTCATCTCACTGCACTACCTTTCGCCTTGAAAGGGAAAGCAGACTACTGGGTGAAAAACTTGGGGGTAACTGTGACGACTTATGAGAGGTTTAAAAACCTCTTTCTGAAGAAATTCTACCCCTTGAGCCGGACCAATCAAATGAGGACCCGCATCACCAGTTTCGCTCAGATGCCCAATGAACCACTTTGTGAGGCATGAGACAGGTTTAAGGACCTGCTACAAAAATGTCCCTGCCATGACCTGGACAACAACATCCTAGTCCAATCACTCTACTCTGGCCTCAACCACGAGACTCAAGGGTTAGTTAGTGCTGCCTGCGGAGGGAATTACACATCACGTGGAGCTGAGACCGTCTGGAAAATACTGGAGCAGATGGCAGAAACAAGCCGGTCTCAAATTGCCAGTCGAGCATACACTGATTCCCTGAACACCCTTCAAGCCAAAGGCGGGAAGCAGACGGTGGCAGAAATAGCTGAGGACCTGATTCCAAGCATGCATTTTATTTCTGATAAATTGACAATTGTGGACAAGAGAATGAACGATATCGACAGTAGGATTTCGCAATTCCCGAAGCAGATGGAGGAACTCACCGAGAAGGTGTCCAAGATGGGGATGCCTAGTGCACCTACTGTCCCGATATATCATGTGCATCATGTCCAGGAGCAACCAGGAGCAGAGCAACAACAACAATGGGCTCACGATCAATCCCACGCCCAATTTTCCCAACAGCCGCCCCCACCGACTGAGACAGTCAAGGAAGCCCCGCCTCTGACATTTGAAGTGAATGGCATCTGGTACACCCAAGACACTACCCGACAGGGTAATATGGGAGACCGTCAGACTTATCAGCGCCCACCTACCTTCTATAATGCCGCATTCCAGCAACCGAAGCAACAGCAACCCTACAATCGCCAGAGCCAACCTCAACAATACCATCAGCAATCTCAAGCCCCCAGACAATCAGCTCAGTCATCCAAACCCCCAGAAGAACCGATCGACATCCAGAGACAATTACTTGAGGAGTTTCGTCACTTCCGACATGAACTGGAAGATCTACGGGTTGATGTCAACCGCTTGTCCCGTTGGAAGGATGAGCAGACAGCTCCAGCCACAACCATTCCCGCCCAGGTTCAAGCTAACCCCAATAGCTTGAACAAATTCAACTCATCTCAACACAATAACCAGGTATACTATCCAGACTTTTCCACATCTAAACATGAGATCCTTTCGTTTGACAAAATAAATGCCATGTCACTCAGGAGCGGAAGGACCGTGGTCGTACCTGACCGGGCAAGGGAATCGGACCATGAAGACTCGGAAGATCAACCGGAGGATGTTTCCGAGGAGGAAGATGAAGGACGCCTGAAGATCCCAGCAGTAGATAAAGGGAAAGCATCTATGGAGTTTGAAGAGGACCTTGAGCCTCTAGTTGCTGCAAAAATACCTTTGTCACCTTTTCAGCAACCTGATTTTGATTATTATGATTGTAATAAAAACTCCAAGTCGAATAAAGATGCTCTTATTTTTGATTCTGATCCTCTATCTCCTGTCTCAAATGCATCCATTCCGTTCCCCCATGCCTTAAAGAAAGAAAAGCAAAAGAAAAACATCAAAGATGACCCAGTCATGGAAAAATTCTGCCAACAAAACATCACAGTCAAAGTACCCTTTGATCAATACGTGGCAGGTAATCCAGCCTTTCAGAAATACTTGAAGGCAAAATGCACCCCCACCCGGACTCGTACAAAGAGAACAAGTCAATTTGTGGAGACTCATATCTTGACAGTTGCCACCACTAAATGCGTCAGAAACCAGCATCTGCCAAGAAAGAAAAGGGATCTGGGCGCCCATTATGTGGAGAGTCACATTGGCGGCATAGCATTCACACGCACACTTCTCGACAATGGATCTTCTATAAACCTTCTACCCTTAGCCTTATATTATCGATTGGAGTTGGGCCCTCTCAAGAAATCATCATCTTTACTCCAATTTGCTGATAAATCCACTAAAAGACCTAAGGGAGAAGTGAAGAATGTCATCATCATCATCGAGGGTACAGAATACAAAGTGGACTTCACTATCCTGGACATGGAGACCCCGAACCATTGGAAGGAATCGCAAATCATTCTCGGAAGACCGTTCTTAAGAACTGCTAAGGCCGTATTCGACTATGGAACTGGCATGATGAAATTCCGTTCTCCAGGCGGAGAAGTGGACTTGGAGATGAAACAAACAAAGTGGCAAAGACCAGACTCCGAATCCACAACTGAAGATGCCGAAACATCAGAATGCAATCTCCTCAGAACCACTGGGCCTTGGGACCAACTGCCAGACATACAGATAGAAGGCACATCCTCGGAAGAAGAAATAATCCACCATGCAGTCTCTGAGATTTCTACACCCCCAGACAACACTGAAATCCTCTTGGATTTATCAATCACCTCACCTTTGGGACAGTCAATCGATGATGAGTCGGACACGGCTCTGGCCGAATTACCATTCGCCTCCATTGATCCGACTCACTTTTCTTTGGAATTGGTAGCCAACATCTCACACAGTGATTCACCGCCAACCGATACTGAGCCAGAAGCAAAAGTCATTCAGCCAGACTTGATCGACGATTCAGAATTACCAGAGCTGAAACCACTACCTCCCACGCTGAAATATGCATTCCTCAATGGACCCAAAGAAAAATTCCCTGTGATCATTGGCTCATCATTAACCGTGGACCAAGAATCCAGACTGATCGAAATCCTTGAGCGAAATCGAAAAGCCATAGGTTGGACTGTGTCGGATCTCGTAGGAATAAACCCCGCTCTCTGCTCGCACCAAATTTATGTTGAGGATAATGCAAGGCCTTCCCGTGAATTCCAGAGAAGATTAAACCCCAATCTTCGGGAAGTAGTGAAGAAAGAAATAGAGAAATGGTGCAAAGCAGGATTTATTTACCCCATTTCTGACTCCAAGTGGGTAGCCCCCCTTCATGTCATCCCGAAGAAGTCGGGAATCCAGATGGTTACCAACGAGGAGGGGGTAGAGATCGCGACCAAAGTACCCACGTCATGGCGCGTCTGTGTCGATTACCGGTGCCTGAATGCTGCGACCAAGAAAGACTACTTTCCACTGCCATTCATTGATCAAATATTGGAGAGACTTGCAGGGAAAGAATTCTTCTTTTTTCTTGATGGGTACTCCGGCTACAATCAAGTAGCTATCGCTCCCGAGGACCAGGAAAAGACCACGTTCACATGTCCCTTCGGTACTTACGCATTCAAGCGCATGCCATTCGGGCTTTGCAATGCCCCAGGCACATTTCAGCGGTGCATGATTGTCGTATTTGCCGAAATGGTTGGTGATTTCCTGGAAGTCTTCATGGACGACTTCTCGGTTCATGGTGATTCATTTGATACATGCTTAGCACACTTGGACCGAGTCCTTCAGAGATGCAGGGAGGTAAATTTGGTACTCTCCTGGGAGAAGAGTCACTTCATGGTGACTGAGGGTATCGTGTTGGGGCACGTCATCTCCAAAAAGGGAATGGAGGTGGACCCTGCCAAGGTGGATGTGATCAAGAAACTTGAGCCACCAACCAACGTCAAGTCAGTGAGGTCGTTCTTAGGGCATGTTGGATTTTATCGACGGTTTATTCCTGATTTTTCAAAGATCGCCCGCTGATGAATCTCGTATTCATCACTCTAAAACTCATTTATTAAGCTCAAATCCCTAAAAATCAACAGCATTTAGGCATCTATTTTGCATAATTAGCATTCATGCATGTTTCCATAAGAATTGCATTTTAGCACAAAAATCTGCACAAAATAAGAAGCCAAAAATCCAAGCCAAATTGACCTGTAAATAAGCCTAACTTCCCAGATTTTTGACACATTCATGCTAACTCCGAATAACTCAAAACCACTTCCACTGTGTACATATCATTAACAAGAATAAAGGAAAAATACAAAAAAATAACTAACCCAAATAAGTGGACCAAGAACCCAAACCCTAATTTCAGGATTTTCGGACTAAAAGCCACATATCTTCTCCATCCAGTGTCCGATTTAATCCTACTCACTTTTGAACTAATGTACATTCAATTACCTTTAAAACAAGACCAAGTTCAAGTGAATCGGAGCTCATATGTGAAAGTTGGGTTTTGGGCCTCTTTTGTACATTGTATATTTTCGCGGTTTTCTGACCTTTATTTTATGTATATATTGTCTTAATTAATAAAAATCCAAAAAAATTAGATTAAGGTGTATTTATTTATCTCTGATTTTACCGTAATTTTTCCGGATTTTTATCTTGGTTAAAAATGACATAAAAATTATAAAACCCAAAAATCAAGGTATTCTATGTACATAGGATACCCCAAAAATTCACTTTTTACATTTGACCGATTTTGGTTTTGATGTCTTCATGAAAGTTGTAGATCTCATCGAGACGAGCAATTTTCGTGAAGAAAGTTTGTCGATCCGAGGTCATTTACTATTTATTTTCGATTTTACAAGATAATTTATTTTCGGATTTTTCTGGTGCTGACACGTGGCAGCACCTGGTGCCGCCACGTGTCAGCCGTTTTTGGCATTATTAGGTATTCGTTTTATAAAAAAAAATAAATAAATACGAAGCACGTGCGTCGCACGTGCCTCCCCGGGCACGTGCTCCGCACGTGCCTCCACCGGCCCCCTCTTTTCCGCCACGTGTCGCAAGCAGGGCCGCCCGATCTCGGCCGATCGGACGGCCCCTGCTCGTCTTCTTCCTCCGCTTCACCTTTCCCAAATCAGAGATCCGCCGCCCGCGAATCTCGCCAACTCCGCCCCGCGTATCTCGTCGACGCCAATCACATCCCCATCTCCGATCTCCTCCCAGATCGCGCCGCCTTCAATCAACCCCGATCTCCTTCCATCTCCGGCACCATCTGATCCCCTTATTTAAAGAATCGCCCCTCCGTCTTCATTCGCCATCCGCCGATAGACCTTCATCGACAAGGGACGGCGGTGACAGCGCCGCCCCTCCATCTTCAACCCGGCGAGATCCGAGGGTCCATCGGCCCTCGTCGCTGCGCCACCTCCGCGCGCGCTTTTGCTCCGGCCTTCGTTGCCGTTGAGCCCACGACATCGACAACCATCAACGCGCCATTATCTCTGCTTCGCCGCCATCGCCGTTCACCTTCTCCAACACCACGGCTACTCCGCCTCGACTTCTCCTTCACCGACTCCACCGTACGCCACCGTCTTCTTCCTCGACGACCGCCGGCCGTGTGTCGGCCCAGGAGCTCCTTCTTCTCCACAGCGTCAGGAGCCATCGGCCCCATCGCTCAACTCCGCCGACCAACGCCTCGCCGCATCGCCACCGTCATCGACCCGCTCCGACACCGCACCAGAGCCCCTCGACCGCCTTCACCGACTACTCGGCCATCACCGTGAGCCACCGGCCCTCCGCCTTGGCCGGTGTCCTCTGCTGCCATTGCTGCCGGCTGGAGAGCCGAGGCCCCCCGCACGCCCCTTGCACGTGCGTGGGGGAACGTCCCCAGCAAGCCATCATCCAGGGTCACGTGCGTGGCACGTGATCCCTGGGTCAATTGCAGCAAGGCCCCCCGGAGAACCCCTATTCGCAGAGCACTCCCCGCCGACCAGAGGCACGTGCAGTGCACGTGCCCTCTGGTGATTTTGCAGATACACCCGGAGATTATTGGTAATTACACAAAAGTCCCCCCCCCCTCTCTGCTTTTATTTATTTATTTATATTGTAATCAGACCCCTGTGTTCCCCCTTAGTGTTGAACCTTCTCTCTACATTATTTTATTAATCTAAAAATAGCATGATGTTCGTTAATTAATTCTCTACTGTTTGACATCTTGTAGGTAATTTTGTGATTGACGGTTATTTAATAAATAATTATTTTGTGGAAAATTGCATATTTTACCCATTTCTTGCTCTGAAATTCACAATTAGTTAACCGTTGCTCTAAAAATTCCCGAAAAATCATACATTGTAGAGTTAATTGTTCTTAACATCGTGCCCAAAAAGATTTGCATTTGCACGCATATTTTATCCTATAAAAATCATTTAGCACATTTTAGTATTTAATTTTTAGTAGGTATCAAACCCCACATTTTCGAGGTTTAGGATTTTTCTGCGATCCGTCACATAGTGATAGATCTCAGATAATTTTGATTCTCGAAAATAAGTAGGTTTGATATTTATTAAAATTAAATATTAAAAATCATTTTGTTTGCATTTAAAAATCCATAAAAAATTCATATTGCATCCAAAAATTCCAAAAAATTACAAGACATCCATTTCATTATAGTTGACATCTCGGCCAAGTTTTGTATTTTTCTGACATCATTTGGACTTAATTCACATTTTTGTCCCTAGAATAGGCCGAATTTGTATGTGCACCTCCTAATTCATTGAAAAATTCCAAAAAAAAAGACCGATTCGAAAACCGAACACGAACTTTGATAGACTTAATTCTAGGTTGTTCCTTTGCCTCCTTGTGATCGACCTTGGGACTTGCCCAAGTAAAATAAACATAAAACCACGATATTAAAAATTGACTAAATCATTTGTGGTATTTTCTTGACCGTTTCCGATTGCCGCCTACAACGCACAAGACGATAAAAACACATTCTTAAAAGCAGCACTTACGGATTCGTCACCCGCCCACTAACTGAGCTCTTAGGAAAAGACACCGAGTTTATTGTAAATCACAGATGTCTAGAGGCCTTCGAGCTCCTGAAAAAGAAAATATGTGAATCGCCGATATTACAAGCTCCCGACTGGTCTCTTCCCTTCGAGATCATGACTGATGCATCGGATTTTGCTGTCGGAGCGGTACTCGGACAAAGAAGAGATGGAATTCCTTATGCGATTCACTACGCGAGCAAAGTATTGGACCCTGCACAGAGAAACTATACAGTGACTGAAAAGGAAATGCTCGCGGTTGTTTGGGCCCTGGAAAAATTCAGATCATAGATATTGGGCTCCAAGGTGACAATCTTCACAGACCACACAGCAATCAGATATCTCATGGATAAGAAGGATGCTAAGGCACGACTTTTGAGATGGATCTTGTTAATCCAGGAATTTAATTTGGAGATCAAGGATAAACCTGGAATAAAGAATGTTGTTGCTGATCACCTTTCCCGAATCGAGCAAAACGATCATCCTGATATCGGACCAATCAAGGAGACTTTTCCAGACGAATCGATTTGCGTCATTGAGTCAACCCCATGGTATTCCGACATAGTGAACTATCTTGTCTCCAAGAAGGTTCCCTATGGTTGGACCAAAAAAATGATTGATCGATTAAAGTCGGATTCGAGGAAATACCATTGGGACGATCCTTTCCTTTTCTATGAAGGACCGGATTGTGTCTGGAGAAGATGTATCCCTCAGGAGGAATATCGGAGTGTCCTCACACACTGTCATTCTCTCGAGGCTGGAGGACACCATTCGGGAAAGAGAACCGCGCACAAGGTACTCCAATGTGGATTTTACTGGCGGACCTTATTTCAGGATGCTAATGAATTTGTACGGTCATGCCCGATTTGTCAAAGAATGGGAGGGACTATGGGATATAGAGATGAAATGCCCATGCAACCAATAATTTTCTGTGATGTTTTTGATGCATGGGGGATTGATTTTATGGGTCCCTTTCCCAACAGCAATGGATTTGAGTACATCTTGTTAGCAGTGGATTATTTATCAAGATGGGTAGAGGCTATTCCAACCCGAACCGCAGATAGCAAAGTCGTCTGTAAGTTTATCAAAGATAACATCATTGCGAGGTTCGGGATACCAAAAGTATTGATTTTTGATGGAGGTAGCCACTTCGTGAACAGGGAGATGAGATCTTTGGCTAAGGAGTACAAATTTGAGCATAGAATAGCCAACCCGTATCATCCACAATCTAACGGCATGGCAGAGGTTTCTAACAGAGAGGTGAAGAGCATTCTCCAGAAGTTGGTTCGTCCCGATAGGAAGAATTGGTCAACACTGTTGGACCAAGTTCTATGGGCCTATAGGACAGCCTATAAGACTCCACTCGGTACTTCACCTTTTAGGATGATCTATGGCAAGCCATGTCATCTTCCTGCAGAATTGATCCACAAATCTGAATGGGCGATCAAAAAGTTGAATTGGAGTTGTCACCTTGGGAAACTATGTCGAGACTTAAATCTGAATGAGCTAATTGAAATCCGAAATCAGGCATATGACAACAGTGTGATTTATAAGGACAAGGTCAAGAGATGGCATGATAGACACATTCGAGAGAAGACCTTTGTCCCTGGACAAAAAGTGTGGTTGTTTAATGCTCGTTTGAAGATTTTTCATGGGAAACTCAAATCAAAATGGACGGGTCCCTACATTGTCGTCGATGTGCATACCAATGGAAGCGTAGACTTTGCCGAACTCAAAGAGAATGCACAACCGTTCTCAGTAAATGGACAAATGCTGAAGCCATACATTGAATCACCCAAAGAACAAACAGTTCAAGTCGAGGCCATCTATTTCACGCAGAGCGAGGATATTGAAAATCTATCTGACCACTCCCTCCCTCCCTCCCGACCACATCGGCCTCCGTGTACAGCTTCTTCCTTTACTTAGGCCAAGGCCTAAGTATAGGGGGAGACCGATGCCATCTGTATATACCATTCTTCTCCTAACTCCTAATCGCTCCATATCCACCCTTCTTCCATACTTAGGCTGTTCAAAGCTTAAGTATAGGGGGAACCGACATCCACCCGTATATACTCTCCTCATTTCCTGACCGCTTTTCTTTTCATTCTTTTTCTTTTTCTTCTTTATTTCTTTCTTCTCACTCCCTTACGCTTAGCCCGAGCTATGTCTTCTTCATGCTTCTTGTGCTCTGAGGACACATCACTCGCTAAGTATAGGGGGGTCAGTATATACTATGTATATATTTTACCCATATCTCGTACTTTCGCGTAAGTCTATATGTATTTACGGGGTGGGTACTAACTTGAAAAAAAAATGAATGAAAAAGAGGCTTCTTATTCCATTTTCTGCATAAAAAAAATCCCTTGCATAAAATGTCAAAAAAAAAAAGTATCTGCATTTCACGCACCTGCACTTCATCCATCACCGCATGCATTTGCATCTGTGAAAAGTCATTGGGTTCTGAACCGAGTTATGAGCCGAAACCGAGAGTGGTCTGGACTTGACCTTAATCCACCTAATTTTCAGAGGAACTTCACCGAGAAATAGAATTTTAAGAGCTTCAGGTCTTTTTGACTTAATTCCTTAAGTTCCACATGACAATGTGCAGCGTTTGACTCTTAGTGTCTAACCTGGTCTCTTCATTCTGGGTACCACTCTGGAATAGGGAATTAATTCGCACTCTCGCACTATGCACTTAGCTCAACCCAAACGGGATGTTGGAAGACTGTGTGAGTCTCTTTTCTGGTAGCGTGGAAATCTAAAGACCGGAGTACGGGTTGAAATAAAGCTTCGGAAAAGGGATGGACGGCTGGGCACAATTTTTCTAAGACCCCAAAACATGTACGGAACAAAAGATTCTATATCCGTAGGGGCACAACAAGATCCAAGCAGAACCATCAAAAATTCCAAATACATAGAAGCATTCTACCAAATAAAAATCCGACCAAAAAGGTCCAAGCTTCAAAAACCTGCAGATCTTGGTGGAGACTCGGCTACACTGGCTATCTCCACAAGGAGAGGTGGCTACACCGGCCACCCTCCAGTTCTTTTCTCTTTCTTCTATCTTCTCCCTCATTCGATTGTGAACACAACACGACAGACCTTAGAAGGAAATACCTGACTCCCCGAGGACGAGTTACTGGAGAGGAGAGGAGCATGGTAGTCCGGCATTCTGAATGGGAAGAGCTAAAACCCTTCACACACATGAGTCGGTTATTCAATGTTCATAGGGTATACTTTAGGAAGAGGATTGATCTAAGATGACTTCTGAGTTGAAACTGTGTCAATGATGTGTAGAACTTGAGGGCTGTTGATTTTAAAATTCTAAGTCTCACAGAAGTTCCGCCACATTATTAATCCAAAGGTCAAGTTTAGTTTCACTTTCACCTTCAGTTCATGGTCTTGGTATGGAACCCAGTCTCATTTCACTTCATGGCATTTCTTTTTGATGCTCAGGGACGAGCATGGTTTAAGTATAGGGGGATGATGAATCTCGGATTCATCACTCTAAGTCTCATTAATTAGGCTCAAGTCCCTCAAGATCAACTGCATTTCTGCATTTATTTCGCATAATTAGCATCCGGGCATGATTGCATAAGAATTGCATTTTAGCATTAATTTCTGCATAAAATAAGAAGCCAAAAATTGACCTGTAAATAGCCTAACTTCCCCTATTTTTAACTCCTTCATGCTGACACCGCATACCACAAACTCACTTCCACTGAGTACACATCACTAAATGAAAAATACAAAAAAATAATGAACCCAGGTAAGTGGACAAAAAACCCAAACCCTAGTTTCAGGATTTTCGGACTAAAAGCCACATATCTTCCCCATCCAGTGTCCGATTTGATCCTACTCACTTTTGAACTAATGCACATTCAATTACCTTCAAAACAAGACCAAGTTCAAGTGAATCGGAGCTCGTATGTGACAGTTGGGTTTTGGGCCTCTTTTGTACATTGTATTTTCGCGGCTTTTTGACCTGTATTTTATGCATTTATTTTCTTTATTAATAAAAATCCAAAAAAAATTAGATTAAGGTCTCTTTTATTTATCTTTGAGTTTTCCATATTTTTTCGGATTTTTATCTTGTTTAAAAAATAACAAAAAAATTAGAAAACCCAAAAATCAAGGTATTCTATGTACATGGGATACCCCAAAAATTCACTTTTCACATTTGACCGAATTTGGCTTTGATGTCTTCATGAAAGTTGTAGATCTCTTCGAGACGAGCATTTTTCGTGAAGGAACTTTTTCGATCCGAGGTCATTTGCTATTTCTTTTTGATTTTACAAAACAATTTATCTTCGAATTTTCTGGTGCTGACACGTGGCAGCCCCAGAGGCCGCCACGTGTCAGCGTTTTTTGGGCTTTTCTTTATATCGTTTATTAAAAAAAAATTAAAAAGCCATCGCACGTGCGAGGCACGTGCCCCCAGGCACGCGCCAAGCACGTGCGCGCCCTTGCCCCCTTCCTCGCCACGTGGCGCATAATTGGTCGTCCGATCTCGACCGATCGGACGGCCGCTGTGCGTCACCCCCAACCTCGCGCCCGCCGCCCTTCCCTTCGCAACTGTCGCCGGTCCCCCGCTATCTTCGCCAACGGCCAACCAACCTCCGACCTAATCGCCCCCTCTCCTATTTAAAGAGCCCCGCCGCTACCGTCCTCCAGATCCGCCGTTCAACCCCAGGAACCCCTTCTCCGGTAGTGACAGTCCGGCGAAGTCCCCCCTCCATCGACGAGATCCGAGGTCGGTCGACCTCGCCGCAGTGCCGCCTCCAAGCCGCTGCTCCGCTCCGGCCTTCACTCGCCGTCGAGCCTCCTCCCCCAGGTATCTCTCTCTCCTTCTCTCTCTCTCTATCTCCCCCTCTCTCGCTCTACCTCGCCGCTCTCAACCTCACCGCTCCGAGCTCTTCGCTCCGCTCGGAGCCACCCCTTCCTTTCTGCCTCACAAAAATCGCATCGCCCCTTATCGTCGTCGCCGCCCGAGGCTACTCCAACGAGCACCGCAGTCGCCTCCCGCGACCTTCGACTTCGCGCCACCACCGCCTTCCAGCTGCCTCGACTTCATCTTCCCCGACCACCATCGCCGCCGTTCTCCACAACAACTTCTGCTCAGCCGCCTCGAGCTCCGACCAACGCTCCCGCCTCGACTCCAACGTCGTCTCCGACTCCATCGCCAACGACTTCGACAGCCACCGGTCACTACCACCGTCCCCCTGGCCGTGTGTCGGCTAGAGGACGGCCACGCCGGTCACCGCTACGCCTCCTCCTGCGGTCGAGCCCCATCTCCAGCAGCATCGTCGCCGCCAACCGTCATCAACAACCTCCAGGAGCGGAGGCCCTCCATCGCTATCAACTCCAAACGCCACCAGCTCCGTTAGCAACCACGCCTCGGCTTCAACCCCACCCTGCCACCTGCTCGCCGCCTCAGGCCGACCTTCGCCCCGCCACCGACTTCGCCGCAGCAGCGGGCCACCTCCGCCTCCGCTGGTTACAAGCCAGCCAGCCCTCCACCGTGACGCCATAGCCCCAGCCACCGGGCGTGAAGCCCGAGGCTCCCCACGCACGTGCGGGGCACGTGCGGAGGGGGAGACCTTCATCTACTCACGGGTCACGTGCGTCGCACGTGACCGCGTGGAATAACTGCAAGGAAGCCCCCGAAGACCTCCTGATTTGCGTTACAGTCCACTAGCCAGAGGCCACGTGCGTCGCACGTGACTCTCTGGTGAAATTGCATAGAGTCCCACAGTTCTCTAAGTAATTACACTTAGGCCCCCCACTGCACTTTTTATTCATTTATTTTATCTATTACATTTGCATTCATACCCCTGTGTTCTCCCTTTGTTTTGAACCTCTTCTAGACTTCATTTTATTTATTTAAAAATAGCACTGTGTTTGTTACTTAATTCTCTACATTTCGACATGTTGTGGGTAATTTTCTGATTGATGGTTAACGAATAAATAATTGTTTTGTGGAAATTGAGATATTTTACCCAATCTGTGCTCAGAAATTCATAGTTAATTAACCGTTGCTTAAAAAATTCCCCAAAAATCACATATCGTAGAGATTAATTTGATTAACATTGTGCCCAAAAATCTTTGCATTTGCATGCATCATTCGCCCTGTAAAAATCATTTTGTGCATTTCAATGTTTGAATTTTAGTAGGTATTAGACCCTACATTTTTGTGATCTAGGATTTTTCTAGGATCCATTACTTTGTGATAGATCTTAGATAATTTTAGTTCTCGAAAATAAGTAGGTTTAATATTTATTAAAATCAAATATTGAAAATTCATTCTGTTTGCAATTAAAAATTCGTAAAAAATTCATATTGCATGTAAAAATTCCAAAAAAATTACAGTGCACTTCTTTCATCATTTTTTACATCTCGGCCAAGTTTCGTAATTTTCGGACACCGTTTGAACGTATTTTACATTTTAGTCCCTAAAAGAGGCCGAATTTGCATTTTGCATCTCATATTGCATTGAAAAAAATCCAAAAAAAGACCGCCTTGAAAACCGAACTCAAAATTGGATAGACATTAATCTAGGTTGTTCCTTTGCCTCCTTGTGATCGACCTTGGGACTTGCCCAAGTAAAATAAGCATAAAAACCACTGGATTGAATTTATTTTAAAATTGTGGTTATTTCTTGACTGTTCCGATCGCCGCCTACAACGAACGACTTTAATTATTTTCACGCACGATCGATAAAAACGATTTCTTATCGCGGCTTTTGCGGGCTCGTCAGTGGGGCATAGAGCATCGGTGGGGCAAGAAGTTGGAGATGGTTGGCGGATCAGAGTATAAATAGTGGATAATGGGAGGCATGCTAGAGTAGAGTTCTGGCGAACTACGAGCGACGATTTTTACACTCTTATGGTTGATTAAAACACAAACTAAAAATAGAATATAAATGATGTAAGAAAAATCTACCTAATTGAATTACTTTATGGCTCGACCTGTCGTAGACAAGGAGCCAGTGGAACCACGTAGGAGCGGAGTTCTGGCGGTGGTGGATCGACTCTCTTCTTGTCTTGTGTGCACTACAAATCAATCAGGAAGTTTGTTGTCACCAACCTCGTCCCAATGGTGCTATGATCTGAGTGTTCAAGAGCAAAGAAAGGATCAAAAATCAAACGCATATGTCCTCCAACGAGTTGTTATGTACATGTGTGACTTGGATGGGGTAGCGTGCTTGATTCATATGTCATCGGATTGAGATAGAACGCAGATCGAGGTACAAAAGTTGTGAAGGAGTCGATGCATAACGGTGAAAGAATCTTGTGAGGAAGAATTGAGAAAATCAAGGGTGTAGGTTTGTAAGCTGCAGATTTATGAGGGGTGGGGAGTTGATCGAGGTCAACTTTGACCGTGCCCTCATTGGTTCACATTGCTAGGAAAAAGATAAAATGAAAATAAAAATGTTTATTAATTAAAATAAATTAATAAATGATTTTATTAATTTTAGATTAAAACATAAAAAATGTTTATTACTTTATGTAGTATTTTAATATGTTTTTATTTATTTTTACAAGTTAATTTATTACATGATATTTTTTATAAGTATAATTATAGGTATATTTATCTATATACTATGTATTTTGTTTTTATTTTGTATTTTAGATTTATTATTTTATCTACATAATGTATATATTTGTAACTTATTTTAGTACATACAAATATATTGTTATTTTATTTTTCTGAAGTAATTTGTACCCTTAAATAATTATAGGTAATAATTATATATGTATGTATATGTATAATTCATCTATGTAATTTTGTACAATTATTTATTTTAGTGTATTTTAATGGTTTTATTTCATTCTAATTATGTACATGTGTTATAAATAATATTTACAAAATTATATATAAAATTATGAAAACTATAAACAATAAATAAAATGAATATTTTATTTAGGAATAATGTACAATAGGGGTCCAAAATCTAACTTTTGCATCTTAACTCTAAATTAAATGAAATCACCTTCACTAAATAGCTAATTAAAAAGTTATATACAATTAAAGTGATTTTGGTGAATTTTGAGTTCATATGGAGGAGATACATGCCTGTGAAGTTTGGATTTTAGAACTTTATTATGAGTGTAGAAATCATAATGTGCATTATTTTTGTGTGAAATAAATTTTGTATTTTTCTATATATTTTTATCTACAATTTCATGTACAAAGTTTATTGATTTGAGATATAAATAACAGAGAATAAAATAGGCCCTAAAGTGGACTTATTGAAGAATTGGAAATTAGGTTTTGTTGTATCTATTGGCCCTAATCTCCCCCTCTTTATTCTTTGTCGACCCAGTCATCATGATGCCTAGGTCTCTGGATTTAAGGTCATTCAATACCTTTGGTATTTCTTTTTTTTCTTTTCTTTATCCTTTTATTTTGTCTTTAAAGGTAGTCTTTTATGCAATATTTACACAATAAATAATATATGTTATTTCATGCAAAATAATTCCATGCATTTTGATAGGGTTTAAAGGCCAAAATAAAATAATAAAGGTGATGAATTAGAAATTCATTCGTAGGATAAGACACTTGTACGTATAGCTTGCATATTTTCTTACCTTCTATTTTATTTTACAAATAATGGTTTTATCTGCTTCTGACATTTCTCTTTGTTGAATTTCTTGTGAGGGACCACGTGGCGAATGCAACCTCGTAGGAAGTCGGTGCACCCGAGCTATAAGGATATCATCCTTTTCTGTATAGGTTGATTGGAGAGAGTAAGAGAGAGAGAGGGGAGAAGTGTTTTTAGTATAGATATTTCTTTTTATTTTATGTGAGAGAGACTCTTTCTATTTTTGCATATTAATTTGTAATAATACATGACTTGGACACTTTGGACTCTACACTTCGAGGTCCACTACCTGGTGATTGTTCACATGGGGGCCTCGTCGGTTTTTCACGAATTTCTTTAGCTTATTTTTTATTCTCCCTATTTCCCCTTTGTTTTTATTTATTTCTCATATTTTGAGTTTTCCACCTTCTTTTAATTTATTTTCTGTGATTGAGCCCTTAGATTTTTAAGAATTGCTTGGCCGAGTAAAATATGTCTAAACACATTAACATCTGCATGTTCCTATAGATTCATGTTTGTACTTAGCTTAATATTAAATTTTTGAATACTTAGATTTGAAACGAGCACCATGAGTGATACTATACAATGCTAGCATGATCTGTTGTAGAGAACACCGAAGAGTCACCAAGATCGGAAATGTTTCTTTTTTAGGCATTTATCATTTGGTTCTTCACGATAGTATCATCTCCTACTTAGGGAGATTTCACCGGCTTGCATTGCATGTAGTATAAGTTTAAATTCCTGACTTGCATCCCGTATAAAGAGACCTTGGAAGCATTGTAAGTCTTCTTAACTTTGCATGCATCATTAGATACTAAGATGAGATTTCCACCTTAGTGTCAACTTGCACATCTTTTCCAACTTCTCTTATAGTTTTGTCTCAGTTATGATTCGAAGAAAAATGCAAAAAAATCATTATGCAAATTATTTAAAAATACTAAAAGAGAAAAAAATCAAAAAATAAAACAAGGGGAATGTTTAATAAACTTTGAACTAAATTAAAACTTGCAACGAACATTAATCATTTGGGGTTCATAAAGTCCACATTATGTTTAGGTGCTATCCAGACTGAGTGAGGTACAACCCTTAAGGATTAGAGCCAAAATCCCAATCTATGGCTACCTTGATTATTACATGGGATGGAAAAGTATCAGTGATTCAATCGTGTGTAGGCGAGTAGGGCCTTGTCGACGATGATGTTCTCACCTTGTGAAGAACATCCGACTTGGTCTGAAGTACTGAGCTTAGGCCATGCCCTCACGGGTGTGTCTGTCTCATCATCCTGTGTGTACCTCATTTGTGGGGGATGTATTAGTTTTGCTTGTTGGCTTCCTCTCTTATTCTTTAGTCGAGTAGCCCCCTAGCACAAGATCAAGGACCTCAAAGAGCGCAGATCACAGGTTACATAGGAAGTGGAAAGTACGACACCCTTTTCTTGCAGTACTCACACTCCTATAGGGTTATCCCTCTAAGGACTCGTTATAAGAATTGCCTAAAAATAATAATAAATTTGAAAAGATAAAATTTTCTGAACTCTTATGACTTCACATTGTGTTGGGTTGGTGAATCCACATTTTGTATTGTGTTTGTTTGAATTTAGATCTTGGTGAAAGATCCGATCCTACACACTTGCACCATTTTTCTTCTCATCTGTTTTAATTTCTTCTTGCCACGCTCATTTTTGAGCCTCCACTATTTCCCTTTTCACTTCATCTATCATTGTTCACCGTATTCCATTCCTCATCTATTCCACTTCTATCCAAGTTGCCGTCTCATGGATGGTTTAGTCGGGACCCCGCTGACACCCACATTGATTCCATGAGTTCCACATCTTTAATAATTCGAGGTGATTCCCGAGAACCTTGTTTAGATCTTGCAAACTGATCTCCAAACTCCTCGACTTCATCTTCTATTCCTTAATAATCCGGAATCGTTCTTGTCCCGACATTCGCCCTTTGTGGATGGAGATTGATTTCAATCAATATCAAATGCTCCATTCACATACATCTAGAATTGACCTTAATTCCATATCATCCATTTCACCTGGTGCCACAACATGCCAATCTGACTGGGGTACATTTCATGATACAGAAAAAGATCCAACACTGGATCCTATGTAGATCACATCCTCTAAGTCTGATGTAGATATGGATCTTTAAGGGAAGGGAAAGGGACCGAACCAGCCAGATCATGGACAACCCAATTAGAACACTGTGAATGCACAACTGCTTGCTTCTTTCCAAGCCACCCAACAACAGCCGACAAATCAGGTTTTAGCCTAGGTCGCTTTCCAATAAATGTTATGATTCAAGGAGAGAGAAAACATAAGAGGAGGAGGAGGAGGAGGTGATGATGATGATGGTGGTGATGATGATGAAGATGAAGATGGATACCGTGGAGGGCCTGCAAATGAGCCGAGGGGATAAAGGCCCAAGCCTTCTCTCAAAGAAACTTACAACCCTTGCGTTGTCCTAATGACAGAGTGGATAAAGATCCTTGTAGTCCATGGACATTTCAAACTCAAGCCGCAGTTTCTTTCTCTTCTGCCCCCATTCCACAAGAATACCACGCGATGCACCATTCAAAGTCTAATTTGAAATAAAAGAAAGAATCAAAGAATGTGATATATAGTATAAAATTGACAAAGTAATGTCATAATTGATTTTTTTGTAAACATACATATGATATTTCATCTATATTTGTGTTCTTGAATACACCAGTTTTAAGGTCGTATCTTAGAAAATCAAGGAAATAAGATATATATTACAGTAAAGACGTAATAAAATTTCATAGTAAAAATATTTTTTTGTGTCCACGTGTATGTTGCGGTGTGGATCTGTGTGCATGCATGCATGTGTCTATATATGTGTGTGCTTATCTACGTATGTGTATGTGCATGTATGAATAAACATACCAATGGGATTTCATCTATATTTATTTTCTAACATAAACCAAATTTTACTAAAATTTCATATCCTTCTAAAAATCAATTGATATATATAACGATGAAATAATAAATATAATTTTATGATAAAATTATTTTTTGTGCTAACATAAATAAGTAATATGCTAGCAATCACCATTTTTTTTGTAAATTTAAATTCAGAGGAATTTAAAGAAAATGTGGTATTTATATATTACAATAAAATTAACATTATCTGACATTGAAAATTAGTTATTGTGTGCTAACATATGTATGAGATTCCATCCATAATTATATGATAACATGCAACCGTTTTGTTTAAGGAAGGAATACTTAAAAAAATAAAAATGAGATATATATAAATAAAATTATACTAAAGTTTTGTGTTAAGTTAATTGTTTATTCACTAACATTCGTGAGATCTCTTAAATATTTGTGTGCTAACTAACATCAATTGTGGGAGAACGTTAAATAGTAGTATAACTCAAGAAATTATTACTAACATATGCAATCATAAAATATATAAAAAACCTCCCGTTTAATTTTTTTTGTATCAACATACATAAGCCACTGCATTCATATTAATGTGCCAACATACATGAATTTTACATAATTGTTTCAATCCTAAAAAATGGAAAAAATGATATACACACACACGCATGATTATGAAAATATAATAAAGTTCCATTTCAATATTATTTTTTACATACTAATGTTAAAATTATTTTTGTATGTGATGATATATATAGACCTTCCAATGAGGTAAACCTTTCTTACATATATGAAAAATCCATCACGAGATCCGTTCGATCTCAACTACACATTTCTTCATACAAAAGGGTATTTAGTCAACGTGTTTTCAGTTTGAATTCGAATTTGGATTTCATTAGTCTTTTTATTTTATCATTTTTAGGCCCATCTAATTTGACATTTTTATTGATATTTATTCAATAAGGTTTTACAATGTGGTAAAATTTTCGAGCTATGCAAGAATAGTGAAACTTTTTTTAAATTTTACATTGACATTGTAAAATTATATCACGCTTTATAAAATAAAATCACAATTAGTAATACTTTTCTTATTGTATTGCAAGTTAGATAATATCTAACATTGTAAATAAAGATATAAGTTTGTAAAAACGCTTTGCGATTTGTAAAAAAATCTAACATCATAAATAAAGATCTGATATTGTCAAAAACATTGAGATTTTAAAAAAATCTTGCCCTCCTCTGCCCACACCCATCCCTCCACATGCCCCTCCTCCTCAGTTCTCCTCCACCCGCCCCTCCCTATGCCCGCACCCCTCCTCCATTCCATACCCTCATTCACCCTTCTCCTCAATGATTCACCTCCTCTATATGGTGTCGCCACCTCCATGTGACATCACTTGTCAAAGATGCCCACAGTTGCGGGAAGCAACTGCCCTGCAACACGAGCCACTACCGTCATCTGCCCGCACACCACCATGGTGACTCTCCACTACCGTGCAACACATCCTCACCATGCACCACCGTTAAGAGAGAGAGACATGGAGGGATTTCAAACTCATGCTGCCACCGTTATGGAAGGAGAAGACCCTAGCAAGGGCTCTCCCAACACATATTCCAAAATTGAAATGTGGTGTTGTCACATTCTATTTTTATAATGTGACTAAATGACTAAATGAATTTTCAACATTAGGAAAATTATGATAATATGCCATTAGGCATGGCTATTGGAGTAGTTATGAAATGGGTGAGATGGTTGACTTTCCATGCATCTAGGAAAGGCCCATTTCAAATATAAAAAATATCTTAATAACATATTTAATATATATAGTTCTAGTCTAAAAATGATATCAGTTTTTTTGAGTTAAAGTAACCAATACTACAATCTCGAGGCGGCCCCATCTTATCTTAATCAGAATTCACAATGAGAAGACGAATCAAGAACAATGCAGATATCAAATCGAACGGTATCTCAACAAACAAGGGTGCTTATGAGTCAAGCTAACATACATGTTAGGTTCCTCATGGCACATACCTTTCTAGGGCAAGAAACAAAGGAGAACAGAGAGTTGATAAATCTATAGACACTTTTTAAAGCTAGTGAACTTGAAACGATATTCAGATAATATAATTTTTCCATCTCTTCAAAAGAAAATGTATTAAATTGAATTTTCTTTTATACGGCATCTACCTTTATTCCTCTCTTCCTATTCTTGCACATAAGATCTCATATTTTGGTCTATAGAATACAAATAACTAAAAAAAAAGAAAAAAGAGAGGGCCTGTTCGGTTCGAGAATAAGCATGAATAATGATGTGGAATAAGGAGAATAAGGGTCTATTCTTTGTTCGGCTGGAGGATAGGAATAAGGAGAATAAGGTGAAATAAAGGTAGGTAAGGTGTGATAAAGATAGGAATACAAGTGAAATAAGATGGAATAATGGGGAATAGTCGTACCACTTGGAACCGTGTCGGGAGGAAAATTGACCCCTTATTCTAAGGCTTATTCTCCTACCAAACAGGGCCAGAGAGAATATGAAACTAAAAAATAAGCATCCTTTTTTAGCAAACAAAACGAAGAACAAAAGTATTATACTTTCCACGTCCTTCGACAAAACGAGTATATTCTCCTGCATTGGGCCTAATATTTGGCATGATAATATATATAAAAAAAGAAAAAAAAGAATATTTTATGGAAGAAATAATTAAGAAAAAGATTAAGAAATAAAAAGGGCACATCTTTTAGCAAAGAAAGAACAACACAAACACTAAGAGGGAAAAATCTTATGCTTCTCGGGAGAGGCGATCTGAGTGGTGGGGCGTTGGCTGATCGGTAGGAGCTGAGGAATCGATTCTCGTTGGTCGGAGCTCTCGTTTTCCGATTCGAGAGCGCCGGATCCCGACATGGGTCAGGCCTTCCGCAAGCTTTTCGACACCTTCTTCGGCAACTCCGAGATGAGGGTCTGTCCTTCCCTCACCTTCGAATTGCGACGTTTTTTGGTTTTTGGATGAAAAAACGAGATGGGTAACTGTTGGTTCGCAGAATTATGGCCTTGGTCTCAATCTTATGTTGTTCTGGGATGTTATTCTGGAGGTGTTTGCTTTTGTATGCGAAGGATTTGTTTTTTTCCCCTCTGAAAAGAGGAGGAGTCATCAAATTGCCGGTGTGTTCTTGAATGAACCAATTCGTAGATGGTATCTGGGGTTGTATGAATGTGCATGTTCAAGTTGAGGGGAGTAGATGCAAAGGGATGTGGTTGGTTTCACTTGTGGAAGTAAAAGGAGGAATTTATTGGACTATTGGGTCACACATCTTGGTAGCCTTGGATTGCTAGGTGTTGCTTATTCTGGACATGTTACTTGCTAGATAGGTGGAATTGGGTGGAAGAGTACCCCATGTGTTAGTGGTTAACTTGTCGGGATAGGGGAGAGTTATCCCTTCCATTGGCAACCACTCATGAAACTAAGTGGGTGTTAAATATCACTTCCTAGATATGTAGAATAGAATGAAAGTCTATTACATGTCACTGGATGGCTTATCCTGTTTAGAGGGATTACATTCCGACTTAGTTTGAGGATTAAATCAAGACCGTGGGTTGGGATTTCTCTTCAAATACAATCACTTATGAAGCACAGGAATTAATTGGACTGTTTGTGCATGCATCTCCGTAACCTTGGGTTGCCAGGTGTTGCTTATTATGGGGATTTTCCTAAAGGTAGAACTGGGTGGAAGAGTCCATCACATGTAACTGGATGGGTCATCATTTATAGAGGGATCATTTCCCTAATTTGAGGATTAACCTGTGAGATGCAGGTCATGCTATCCCTTTATTAATCGCTTATGAAAGTAAGGGGGACTGATTGGACTGCTGGGGGCATACTACTTGGTAGCCTTGTATTGCTAGGATTTTTTTGTATTGCTAGGATTTTCTTATTCTAAGAAATAACATTAGCGATCGTGTGAATGCATGACAAGAATAAAGAGAAAAGGGAAATGGTTAAATTAGTTTCACTTGTGAAACTGACGGGGATTAATTGAACTGCTCGTGCATACATTTTGGTAAAAATTGGATTGCTAGGATTATCTTGCACTGTCACTTCATAGAAAGGATGAATTGGGTGGAAGGGAGTTCGCCAAGGTTCAATCAAATGGTAAACCAAGTTCAAACCCAATCCAACAACAGCTTGGCAAGTTGAAATCCCTGTTGCTAGTATTTCGGTTGAGTTCTTCAAGCTTCCGACTGATGTTTTATTCAGCATCTTGCCAAAATTGTATAATTCCACATTGTTGTTTTAATCTTAGTTTGTCCTTAGCGTAGTTTCTAGAGAACATTGGTGGAGTTCTTTGGATGGAAAGGATTAAGAGGGGAATAAGCAACCGCTGATGTAGGAAGAAAATCAAGATGACGAGTACTATTTAACATTAATGGATTTTCTACTTTTTTGCATTAGGTTTAATTTACCTTTTGATGTTTTTGAGCCAACTATTTGTCTAGAAAAAAAAGGCGCATGTGATAGACCTCGTGTATCAAAGGCTAAGTGTGACTATCACTGAAACAACTTGGCAAGTTTTGGCATATCGATATTGCATAATATGCCTTGGAAACTTATTATTCCGAAGTGGTGCATATGGATGTATTTTAGTGGAGGATCTTTGCAACTGATCAAAGTGATCTCAAAGATGCTGTTGATGTCACTTTCGATGAGGCAAAATAAACTCAAGGATAAAGACTTCCATTGGATAGGAATTTAATATTTTTAATGAAGATGGCTTAGTAATTTTCTACTGTCGGGATGTAATCAGCTTAAATTTTGATCATTGAATCGCAAATATTTAATCATGAAAGTTATTTGCGAATTTGTATTCCAAATGGTTATACACCATTGTGTATTGCAAAAATTTGTATTCAAGAACTTATATGAATTGGATGGTTTAATCACCTCGCACGAGCTCAGGGTGCTTAGAGTGCGCATTACTTCACCCCTAATTCAGATTTTCTCAAAAGAACACTATCCAGTAATAATATTCTACTATAGGGATGTAATCATCTTAAAATTATGATGAGTGAGTCGCAAAGATTTAGTCATCTAATCTATTTGCAAATGGATGCAACAAATTGATTATATTTCCAACATGATAAGCACTATTGTCTATTGTCAAAATTCATATTCAAGGACTTTTATGAAATGGATTGTTTAATCTTCTGGCATGAACTCAGGGTGCTTTGCATGTGCGTTATTTTACCTCCAATTCTGATTTTTTCTCAGAACACTAGCCGGTAATTTTTCCAAAAAAAAAGTCTTTATTTGCATATGTTGTGCGGTGTTACAGATGTTTCATTATCTGTATATCTGATTTAATATATGTTAAAAATATGTTCATAATATATACTTGTGTGTATGTACTCTTGAGGCCACGTTCTTTTGTGGTTTTTCTTGTGTTACCTTAAGTTCTTAACACATGTAGCATCCATTTTAAGATGGCCTACATATACAACCGGGCTATGCGTGCAAGTGTGCATGTATGCATGCATGTTTGCATATGGTTATCTGCATGCATATATGTGTTTCATGCATGTGTTGATGTTCATGTGTGGGTGCTCATGTCCATACACATGTTTGTGTTGCCGCCAACCAAAAGGGTTCCCAGACTCTCAAAAAAAGTTACAACCTTTATTTTCTCCAAAATCTGTTCATTTCATAATAATCGTAACCATGACAAAAAAAGTTTTTAGTAACAAACTTTTTTGTGGGAACACTGGAGTTTTTCCTTTGGGAATGAATTTGACAAATTAAGTCTGTCTAGTTGCACTTATACTCCTGCTAATAGTAGCCGGGTATGCTTTATTTTATTTATATCTATAACTACATCTGTAACGTCCTGAGCCTAGCCCCAAACTGCTTTATAGAGGATTATTAACCTTCACAATTTGTTGGGCTTGGGTCCAAGTAGATCCCTTGACCACATCCCAAAATGCTTAAGGTCGAGTTGTCTAGTAGGAATCTCCACTACTTATGACTCGCTATCATACTTTGTGACTACTAGGTGTGTGACTATGTTTGGGATCTTACAATATCCATTTAGATAGAGGCTATTAAGATTTGAAAACTTTTGTATCTACACCACATTCGAACAGGTCTTCTGTTTCGATTTGTAAATATGACATTTCTTATAAATATCATTTTTCTTCAATTAGTTGGGCAGTTGTTCAAAATTTTTACTTGCCTAGGTTGTTATGCTTGGTCTGGATGCTGCTGGGAAGACAACTATATTGTATAAGCTGCACATTGGAGAGGTTTTATCGACTGTCCCGACAATTGGTGAGCATTTTACTGCTGACAAAGTTCTATCAATTTGACCTGCCAACTTTTTTTGCTTCTTGTGAATGACCTTTCAATTGTACATGCTGCTGTCATCATCATTGGCTTTCTTAAGCGCCCTCCCTGTTGGATTATAAAGAAGAAATGCTAAAAACTGTTTTAGATTCAGTGGTAAAATGCAGAAAGTTAGGAATAGAAGCTGCCTTTTTATTTAGGCATGAATCCAGTGGGGATAATTCCAATAGAAAAAAACAGCAATTAGATATAAAAAATGTAGGAACTGTTTGCTAGGAAGGTTTTCATGCTTTCATTTGTTGTTATTAATTGCCATTCTTACATCAATAGAGAATTTAACATAAAATCACGCTTACAATATATAAATGGCAACCCTTTTTATTTTTGCTATCTTGAAATCTGGGTGTGGATGAAGTTAATTCCAGTCGTAGACATGCGGAATATGCATGCTATCAGACATAGCTTCTTATATTAATCAAATTTTTTAATATATAGCTTCTTATGTTTTCCCTGACAACTTTTGGATTTTATTTAAACTATATCTTTTCAGGTTTTAACGTAGAGAAAGTTCAGTATAAAAATGTCTTATTTACGGTCTGGGATGTCGGTGGTCAGGAAAAGCTAAGGCCGTTGTGGAGGCACTACTTCAACAACACTGATGGACTGGTAAGCAATTGTCCACTCGAGTTATCCCTCTTTTAGAAAAAGAACAGATTGTTCAATCATGAAGTATTTATGTCAAACTTTTTTTGGCTATCTGGCTTCATAATCATGAATATCCCCTATTAATTTGTATGGACCCATATGGCTTGTGCTTTCTGTTTTGGTGTCTTGTGGAACCCTTCCTGCTTCTTGTGTAACTGAAGCATAAACTTTTTTCATTTTGTAAATACTCCATGCCATGAGAAATACAACAATGCATGTAATATTGTTTCATTGTGATTTTATAAGATTTCTCGCTATATTTTAGGACTGAATTACAGGTTAGATTTGTTGTTGCCTCTTTCACAGATTGCTTTTTTTTATTATGAGTAAATATGAGTATGATTCTTAACTTCCAATTCTGGTGTGATGGCCTGACATTGTAATGCCATTGGGTTTGGTATGATGGGACTTCTCTGTTAGAAAGGCATGCAAAATGTTATTGGCATCCACTGCTCATAGTGATGAAAATCTAGCCAGGGATTGCATATTATAGCGGGACTATGAGGCACCACTGAGAGTTAGGGTGATGATGAGGTTCGTAAGGACGACAGTCCTTCACACGATGGCCATTATTTTCTTAATCTGTCAGTGTGACCTGGAAGGCGTGGACCATCTGTTCTTCTCTCGTGACTATGCCAGAGGAGTGCAGCACTAGAGTGGGTGGACACCACCTAAATAGAGAGATTCTGGAGTTCCTTGGGGGCTTTGGTGCTCCCTTCTTGTTGGATCGGGCTAACATTTAGAGGTTGTTTGCCTCTATGATTGGGGGCTTTGGCCAGAAATGCATTGCTGTTTCGAGAGGAGCGTTTCAATGCCTGAGAAAACACACTGGCCCATGCAAGGGGTCTTTTTGAGTTCTGGTTGATGTACCGTTAGCTAATGATTGGTTTAAATCTGGGTGTACACCATCTTTGGGTTCCACTCTTTTTCTTTCAAAAAGTTTCAGTTGTCTCCAAAAGAAGTTGTGTTGATTTTCTAATTTATATTGAAGTATAAACTGACGATGCTCCAAAAGAAGTTTTGTTGATTTTGTAATTTATGTTGAAGTATAAACTGACTTTTGAGTAGTCTGAAATCAGAATTTTCCCAAAATGTCTAGGTTTGAGAAGGCTTAGATTTGAACTATGCCCTATTGCGTTATCCCAACTTCTCAACAATGGACCTTATAAATGGCAGTAGCAACATTTTCTTTTGAAATTATCTGATCCGAAGGACTTTGCGGCACATATTGGACGTATATTCTCAAACAAGCAACATGCACACATGTTGCTTCTTTTATGATCTACTTTCATCATGCTTCTTTTATGACCTACTTTCATTTCGTGCCACTACATCGTGCCTGCTTTTGTGCTATTTGGAACGACACTTTGTAAGACTATTCTACGTATATTCTCAAACAAGCAGCATGAGCACATGTTGCTTCTTTTATGATCTAATTTCATCATGATGCTTCTTTTATGACCTACGTTCATTTCATGCCACTATATCATGCCTGCTTTTGTGCCATTTGGAAAGACACTTTATAAGACTATTCTACTCCCCGTCCATCTATAACATTCCGGCTTTTTTTATCCGACTAGACAGTGACTTGTAGCTCCATTTGTTTTTTTGTAATTAACCGATTTTGAATTTTGTTGTTTGTGTTGGGCGCACACTATCCAACAAGCAATATGATCACATGATGTTTCTTTTACCGTCAAATATAATTTTCTTGGCGTACAACTTGAAAAGATTCTCTTTGATACGGATATGTCCTTAGCTTACCTCTTGATTCCTTTTTGTATGAATGTGCTACTATGGGTCGATCTAGAAGATTTTCGTCTCTTTTTACTAATCAAATTTTATATGCAAGTGGTGATAACTTCTGCAATCATACAGGGGTGCCTCGTAATATTCTTTAGAAAAAGGGGGAATCCTTGCAGGGTAAAGAAAATAAACATTATAGCTGGGACAGACGTAATTGTACCCTTTAAACTGATTACTGGTACTATGACATGCACGGAAATCCAAAATAGAAATTTGGGATCACAAGCAGTTTGTGTTCTTAAACTTGCCTCATAGTTGTGACTTTTTTAACAAATGACCCTCGTGTCAAGATCCGCAGAAATCATAGCCTTTCCTCTTTCTCCACCCTGTATAGTTGTGAACACCGGTACCTTCACTTCAGTAGCTTCTAGGGGGGTTGTTTAGGGGGTGAATGCCTTCTTGTTTTCTATGTATGTGAGATCACAAGTTTTGGTAACACTTGGTAATGTATGCTGCTCCTTATTATGGCTTCACTTGTGATTATAAGGATTTACTGCCAACCTTATTCACCTGGGAACCTCAACAAAAATAACAATCGAATATTTGGGAAATATTTAGAAGAGGTTGACTATCTGGAACGCAAATCCATAAGCAATCTAATCCGTGATACACCAGATTGAGGAATTAATGGACAGATACAGAGAGTACCTCTCCAGTGATAAAAATGCAACCATTTGAGAGTGCATCCATAGTTTTTAGAGAAAAAAATGAAGGATATCCTGAGAATAGTTGCGCTACAAAGAGAGCAAGGTGGCACTTGAGAGTCATAGCCCCTTTGGAGGCCATCTGTAGTTTCAAAGGATCCAGAGTTTCTACTTCAAATTCGAGCTCATTATAACTCTCCCTTGGAGGGTGTTTATCATTTCCAAGGGTCAAGATTTGTTAGTTTTGAGTTATTCTCTCAAGTACTTTTGTCATTTTAGCCAGTGTAAAGCAGTGTTGTAAAAGTCACCCAACTGGTCCGACTAGTCTAATCAGTGGGGTGGCCGACCAAGTACGGACTAATTCCGACTAGGAACACTAGTCGGCCAATTTTTACTTGGAGATACCATACTTTTTTATGTTTTATTTTTTTATAAGCAAACTTATCATAATATGCTCACTGTTTTATTTAAATTCAATTACTTCTTTATTTTATTATGATAGTATAAAAATGTACAAAATCTATGTAAATATATGTATAAAAATGAGTTATATATTTAAAATAATCATAAAATTCAAAGCCGATTAAAGTTCGACTAAATCCGATTAGTCGTCCAACTGCCGATTAATCCTTAGTCAGTGACCCGACCGACCGAGTACCGACTACCGACTTTTACAACCTTGGTGTAAAGCAGACTTGATGGATTGGCTTGCATGCTTAAATGACCACTTGTAGGAACTCGAGTTTGTCATCTCAGACATTGGCCTTTTGAGGGGGAAAACAAATCATAAAATCTAGAACACCAGGAAGAGCAAAGTTTTGTTGTTGTTACTACGAAAATGACTTCTTCCGTTGGAACCTTTGTCCAATAAGATGCGACTCGACTTGATCCCAACCCACTTTTTTTTTGACGCTCGATCCCAATCCACTTGTAAAGGATTGGACTTGGGTGTTGTTAAAAAACTTGAAATTTCATGGTTGGTTGGGATTATTTTGATTTAGATTTGTTATTCTTGTCCTAAAGAAGGGTATGCTTGTAATTTTCCCATTAGTTTCTCTATATAAGAGAGGAATATGGTTTCAACGAGATTAAGTTATTCTTTTATTCTTGATTTGACATCAGAGCAGCAGGCCAGTGGTCAATAGACTCAATACCACCTTTTTATCACTTTTTTCCTCTACCAAATAAGGTTCCTACTACAGTTTTTTGCTTTCAGTGGGGGTGCTTTGACATCTCATCTTAGAGTTGTGCTATACAAGCCACCATAAACCTCATATATGAGATGCAAACCTTGGATTAAAGAGTGACCTCGAGGTGGGGGACCTAATTCAACCTCCCTCATGGTCGACAAACCACCCAAATCTGCTATATAGTGCTCTGGTGCTCTGCTCGGTTGAAAAAAACTCCTTTAGATGGAGTCATGGCCTCAAATTTCAGCGAAATTCGGTCGAATTTCTGTCGAATATTGATATCCAGTCGAAATCGAAATTCGACTGAAATGACCGAAACGACCGAAATATGGGGGTGCTAGTACAAAAAATGACCGAAATGACCGAAATTTCGGTCAAAATTCCACCGAAATTCCATCGAAATTCTGTTTTGGTCGATACCGAAATGGTGACCGAAACCGACTTTAAGGCCTTGGATGGAGTGACCTTCAAGCGAGCTTTTGGGTGGTGCCATTTTTTCCACCATTGAACCAATTTTGGCCAATTTTGGTCAATTGAAAGCAGATGACTCGGTTGGATGGACTTGATGATGAGAGAGGGTTGGACCAGGCAGAGATGGCGGAGAAGCTCGGGTTGCTTGAAGAGTTACTACTAGAGGACATAAAGGAAGAGGTGGAGTGGAGGCAAAGATCTAGACAAAGGTGGTTGAAAGGGGGTGACACCAATACGGGGTTTTTTTTATACGATGGCTTCTGGGAGGAGGAGAAGAAACCATTTGCATGAGGTGGATATTGATGGAGTTAAGAGTGTCGGGGGAGGCACAGTTGGGCAGTCCGTTGTGGGGCCACTTTATTGAGGCTTCGTGAAGGAGAACGGGGGAGGGGTGGAGGTGGCTGGGAAGAGGGATGGAGATGCTGGCGGCTGAACAGTCGGATGGATTGGTGGGTCCTTTTTCTGAGGAGGAGGTGAAGAGTGCAATTTGGGGATTGAATGCGGATGGTGCCCCCGTCCGGATGGCTTCCCGGTGTTGTTCTACCGTCAATTCTATGATTTGCTGAAGGGGGATGTCTTGGAGGTGCTAAATGAGTTCAGGGAGGGGAACAGTGGCTTCGAGAAGGTCAATCGGGCTATGTTGTTCCTCCTCCCCAAGAAGGAGACACCGTTGAGGGTGGAGGACTTCAGACCTATTGCGCTTTCCAACGCGCTCTACCTCATAGTGGCTAAGATTCTGGCGAACCGTCTCAAGGTCATTTTGGACTCTGTGGTGCTGCAGGGGTAGTCGGCTTTCATTCCGGGGCATCAGATGACGGAGGGCTTGGTAATGGCGTCGGAGATTTGTCAGGAATGGAAGCGATCGAAGAAGAAGGGGGTCCTTTGGAAGATTGATTTCACCAAAGCATAGGACTGGGTTGATTGGAGATTCCTATGGGCATCTCTGCGGCGGAGAGGATCCCCGGAGGTTTGGATTGGGTAGGTGAAGGGGTGTGTCACTACCTCCTCCTACTCGATCCTAGTGAATGGCAAGCCGTAGGGGGTTTTTTTCAGCCACAACATGGTGTTCGTCAGGAGTGCCCGTTGGCTCCTATGCTTTTTGTGTTGGTGGCGGACGCTCTGGCTGTTCTTTTTAGGCAAGCGGTGTAGACATGATGGTGTGAGGGTTTCTAGGTGGGAGACATTTTTATCCCTTTGCTTCAGTATGCAGATGATACGGTCCTACTCCTTGGGGGCTCAGAGGTTCACAGTTGCAATGCAGCACGCTTGGTTGAGATATTCAGCAGTCTCTCTGGACTTGTGATAAGCATGCACAAGTCGGTGGTCATTCCTTTTGGGTTGGATGAAGTGGAATGCGCTAGGCTTGCGGAATCAACGGGGTGCCCCTTGGGGAGCTTCATATCTCCTACTTGGGGTTGCCTTTTGTTGCTGGAAAGTTGAAGAAGTCAGACCGGGGTTCGGCGGTGCAGAGAATGGAGCAGAGACTGGCTGGGTGGAAGGCGATTACCTTATCCAGAGGGGAAGCTGATTCTTTTGAAGCATGTGCTCTCGGCCATCCCAATCTTCTACTCCATTCGGCTAATTCTAGTGGGGGTTAGACGGAAGATTGAGGATTTGATGAGGAGATTCTTTTGGTCGGATGGGAAGCAGCAGAGGTTCGGTTTGCACTTGGTGAGCTAGGATGAAGTGACGAAAACGCGTGCCGACGGTGGTCTTGGGGTTCGTGATGTTGAGTGCATGAACAAGGCCTTGCTGGCTAAGTGGGTGGTTCAGATTTGGGGATCTTCGACTTTGCTTGCGACGAAGCTTCTGAGGAAGCTATATGGCGTCAAGGGTGCGTTGGTAGCTGGGAGGGTGAGGTTTGAGCATGGAAGAAAATATCACGATATATCGCCGGTATATCGATATCAAGATGAGACCGATATGGGTACCGATATGATGATATTTCCTCCTTTTCAGGCATTTCCTTCACAAAAGTGCGTCGATAGGGGCGATATTTCGGTGATACATCGCCGAAATATTGTCGAAATATTATATCGAAACGATATCGAAATCGACATGGCCTTCCATGGGTTTGAACTTTGGGCCAGGATCCGTGCGATCTTACCTTCGCTAGCGCCAAGGATCCAACCTAAGGTGGGGGATGGCCTCGTATTCAGATTCTTGCGGGATGATTGGATGGGGGAGGGAGCGCTTGCTAGTAGGTTCCCACGACTTTTTGCTTTAGCGACGTCGAAGGAGGCCCTTCTCTGGTAGGTGGCGGATTCCAGAATATGGCCGTCGTCTTTCCTGTCGGATCTCTCGGAGCAGCGCCTAGAGGAGTATGGCAGGTTACTGTCGGAGATCCCACCATCGGAGATCTTCACGTTGGACGCCGATCATTTTGAATGGGGGTGCGAGATTCTCAGTTAAGAAAGCGTATGAGGAGAGGAGGAGAATGAGAGTGGTGCAGGATATGGAGCTTTGTCAGGACATGAGGGTGGTTTGGGCAACCAAGATCCTGTGCAAAGTTAAGACTTTCTTGTGATATCTGAGAAGAGACCATCTTTGCGATAAAGCGAGGAGAGGGAGGATGTTTGGTTTGGAGGACATGCGACAGGTGCGAGGCGTTGGTTGAGGACACGGATCACCTATTTTTCAAATGCCCTACGTCGGTGCAGGTTTGGAGGGAGGTTGGGATTCGTGGGTAGAGGCCGGCGGGGTGGCGGAGTTCTGGAGATCGGTTCGTGTAGTGGGCACCAGCTCCACGGATGACTGTTCCAAGCTGTTTGTTGTGTTGTGGGCCATCTGGATTGGGTGGAATGATCTGATCTTTAATAATCAGAGGTATATTCAGAGAATGTCGTGTCTCATTGTAATGCAGTTTTTAGTTTTTGGGCCTCAAGGTAATGTACTCTAACCTTTTTTCAATGAAATAATAGCTGCGGTGACCCCCAACTCGGGAGTTCACCCTCTTTTTCATAAAAAAACTTTTCCGACATCTCCCTCCGACAACCATAATCCTCCAATATGATTGTCCCTTTCTCGTTCCATTAGTGCTATTAGTTTTTAATGAGCTTTCTTTGCGCCAAATCTTTCTATGCATGGTGTGAAGTCATGATACTTGTTTCTTCCATGTATCTTGGAGCCAGTGATGAATCAAAAGTTGACCTCTAACATTAATTCAGCACAAAAATGTGGAGCCACCTCATGGTGATGGGGCCAACCTTATCTAAATCACACCCTTTATTTGAGGTGTTGGAGTTGGATGGGCAACAACTACTCCCGGTGATCACAACTTTTCTTCTTAATGGTAGAAGGGCATGACACGGAGTATATTTTCACAATATAGGATCTATAGGAGAAATAATGTCTTGGAATATTTTGCTTACATAATGAATATTTTGGTGTGGTGACTCCTGCCTTGGGAGGGCTCCCCCTTTTTTCTAGTAAAAAAAATGCCTTGGAATATGGACTGCACGGTAGAAGGACAATGTGATGGTTATTCATGGATCATGCATTTCAATATCTCGTGAATCATGGATAAGATTATGTATTATCATAACTCGAAAGATCTGTGATGCTCTACAAGACACGTACCGGCCAGCGAATAATGTAAGCAAATTTCTTCAGATTCATCACACCATCGCTTGTATTCGTTAATATGTTAGATCCTTGAGCTAATATTATTTTGTGTTGAAGGCTGCATTTGAGCAACCGAACTCCTTTTCCTTGATCTGTAATTGTCCAAGGCAACGGGAGTATCGAGCGCAACATATAGTTGGCCACTTCCGCACAGGCTTTCATCTTGAATATGAGTCTGTGGATGCGCATATGCTTACCTTGGTTGAGAAACCTATTCTAGAGGAATCATATAAATGTCTAAGCCATCTCCTTGTCACTCTTTCATTTAGGATAAGTTCAGATCAGACATCTTCTGTAGTTATTTCTTACGATCGTAAACATTGTATGGCATCCACTATTTGCTGCCATGGTAGAGTACCCCAACAAGTAGTTTGTCAACAAGTTTGACACACTTGACCAGTCCATGCCTACATAATTATTTAGTGGATCCTTTGAGACGACCATATATATTTGTGCCTGAGGTACCCTTCTGCATCTTTAGTCTTTAGTTGTATGTAACTATTGAGATGACACATATTGCCTTATGGTGCTTCACAACACATATCTGCACAGTATAGTCAATTTGTCTATCCTTTGACGAGAGGCTAGTGACGAAAAAATTGCGCGCTCGCCTGATACCAAATGTGTATGTGACTTGCTCCATTTGTGGCCCAGAGGAAGGTGACATTAATAGCATGTTTTTCAAATGCAGCAGGATGGCATAGATATGGAATAAACACGGTATCACATGGCTTGATGTTTCCAACAGGACGGGCTTTTGGAAATCTCTTGGAGCGCCACTTCATCATGCACATGCGGTTCGGACTAAAATTTTCACGACCTGTTGGGCTATTTGGTAATCCCGGAATGCGACAATCTTCAAGGGTACGAAACACTATGCGGGGAATATTGTTGCGCATGTGCAATATATTTGTAACTTATGGATTGTACATATGCAATTAATTGTTGAGCAATAAAAAGATTGTTTTACGGGATAACCATGCTATCAACAAGATATCTGTCAAGTATCGCTTTCTGATTCCACGCCTATAATATGCTTGACATTTTATCGGATGCCAAATTGTTTTTCAAGATGGATCTTCGGAGTGGGTACAATCATATTTGCATCCAACCTGGAGATGAGTGGAAGATGACTTTCAAGACCAAAGAGGGTCTTTACGAGTGGACAGTCATGTCCTTTTGCATGTCTAATGCCCCGAGCACTTTCACGTATACCATAAATCATGTATTACGACTCTCTATCGACAAATTTGTGGTTGTAAACTTTGATGACATATTGATCTACAACCTGACAAAGGACGACCACTTAACATACTTGTGGTAAGTCCTGCCAAGGCCTTAAATGTTGGTTTCGGTCACCATTTCGGTGACGACCAAAACAGAATTTCGATGGAATTTCGGTCAAATTTCGATCAAAATTTCGATCATTTCGGTCATTTTTTGTACTAGGACCCCCATATTTCGGTCGAATTTTGATTTTGATTGGATCGATATTCGACAGAAATTCGACCGAATTTCGCTGAAATTTGAGGCCATACCACCATCGTTTTGTAGGCTGTCTGCCACCCGCCGTAGCCTTGCAGGCTGCCCACCTCCTGCAGACTGCAGTCCGACTGCCACCATAATATTATACGGTCTGATTTCGCCCGGATCTTGTGATTTCGGACATATAAATCATGTTTTCGACCCTAGACTACAGCAATGGTTGAAGAGGATGGATGTATGAGTTTACACTTACAACCAATCCTTCATATGAGTGTGTAGACTTGCTCAGAGTAATCTAGTCCCCAGTTTTGTTCCGTATTTTCAGCATTTTTTTCATCATGCCAGAGAACAAGGGTGACGTATTTTCACCATCCTATTGTAAAGATGGATGGGACCAACTACGAGTTGTGATCCATGCAGTTTCATACCCTTATGCAGTGCCATAACAAGGAGCATATTTTGACTGATTCCGAGCCGACAGACAAGACTGGGGTTAATGCTTCTTGGAAGCAAGATTATGCCTATGCACGGATTTGGCTCTCCGAAACCCTCACCACGAAGATTGCCAACGACATTATCAATCATCCCACAGCCAAGGCTATGTGGGACATCCTAGCTGACACATGGGCAAGCCAAGAATGATAGCAAGATCCTCTAGTTGCAGTATGACATATTCTCAACCAAGTAGAATGCTCGGCCTCTTCATGCCCACTTCTCGCATCTCCAAGGCATGTTTGAGCGACTTCATAGCTTTACACCCCTTACTAAAAGAAGCTTTATACCAATTACTACCAACATTGAGCAACAAGCATGCCAGAATGCCACTATGACGGGAGTCTTCCTGTCATCCATTGACTCTGAGTACGATGCAACACATACTCAACTGCTTATTGGAGAGATTAATCCACAAATGGAGGAGGGCTACAAGAGGTTGAGCAGAATCACTACTTCATCTACTACCATGGTCCAAACTCCCTCTGCGATGTCAGCTTCTCACGGCAGAGGGGGTACTTCTCAGTTTCGCGGACAAGGATCCCGTGGTCGAGGAGGAGGACGTCAGTGTAACCCATGCTCTCACTGCCATCGTCCAGGTCATTTGGAGGAGACATGCTATCTGAAGCATGGGTATCCTGTGTCTGCCAGTGTAGCTGAGCAGATAAAGACTACTCCGGCTCCTCATGATGCGAGGATAGATATTAACTCTAGATTGAGAGAAATGATGACCACATCGCCCACCCCAACTGCAGGATCTTTAGACGTTGCAGTTGCTGTCAGAGCTTTTACGAGTTCGTCAGGTATTGCTTATGCACTTACCAGTTGTAGCAGCTCAGATTTGACTGATTGGATCATGGACTCCGGAGCATCTCATCATATGTGTGGAGATCAAGCTTAGTTTAGTTCTTACATATCTATCCTTCCTGGTAGATTTGTGGTGATTGCAAATGGGGTTCATCTACCCATTGTTGGTCAGGGGGAGATTATCCTAGCACCCTTGATGCGCCTGCAGAATGTCTTACATGCTCCAGCATTTCAGATGAATCTTTTGTTTATTAGTCAGATTACAAAAGGTTTACATTGTCGTGCCATATTTGACCCATTTGCTCTTGGGTTTCAGGACATACTCACGAGCAGGGTGATTGGATGTGGCTGTGAGCAGAGAGGACTTTACATATTGGTCCAACCTCTGTGTGCTGGTGCTGCTGCCATTCCTTCTGGATCAGTTTCTCCTTTCATGTGGCATCTTCGCTTTGGACACCTTCCTCTACATAAGATTTGTCATGTTCTCCCTCAGATCTCTACTCGTACCACCTTGGAGTGTGAGGCATGTCAGCATGGGAAGCACCATCATTCTTCGTTTCCGAGTCGTCAGAGTTGTCACATCAGTCAGTGGTTTGAGTTGTTTCATTTTGACATCTGGGGTCGTAGTTGTGTTCCCAATCATCAGGGACACCAGTTTATATAGTCGTTGTGGATGATTTTTCTAGATTATCTTGGGTATTCCTCTTAAAGAATAAGTCTGAAGCCGGTTCTGTTATTAAATCATTTCTTATTGAAATTAATAACATTTTTTCCGCTAATGTGGAGTTTATTCGCACTGGCAATGCCTTGGAATTCTCAACACTTTACAGCTATCTGACTTTCTCAGATCTTTTGGTATTGTTCATCAGACTTTTTTTGCTTACACTTTGCAACAGAACGGTGTTGCTGAACGAAAACACCGTCATCTTCTTGATGTCACGAGGACTCTTTTGATTCAGAGTTGAGCTCCTAATTCGTCCTAGGGTGATGAGGTCCTCACTGCATGCTACTTAGTGAACCGCATGCCTTCCACTGTCTTTGGAGAAAAAATTCCTTTCTTGATTGTGTTTCCCAAGGACCTATTCTCTCTTACTCGCAGGGCATGTGGGCAAGGCCCTAAATATCGGTTTCGGTCACCATTTCGGTATCGGCCAAAACAGAATTTCGATGGAATTTCGGTGGAATTTCGACCGAAATTTCGGTCATTTCGATCATTTTTTGTACTAGGACCCCCATATTTCGGTCATTTCGGTCATTTCAGTCAAATTTCGATTTCGAATGGATATCGATATTTGACAGAAATTCGACCGAATTTCGCTGAAATTTGAGGCCATGCCTGTGGGTTTGTGGTCTTTGTCCACAATTTTATTCCTGGTCGTAAAGAGGTCTCTCCAAGAACTATCAAATGTGTGTTCGTTGGCTATTCTCGTACCCAAAAAGGGTATATATTTTTTGATCCTATAGGGATAAAGTATTATGTGAGTGCTGATGTCAAAATATCTGAGTCTGTTATGTATTTCTCTCCTACAGATGACATGTTGTCTAACTCTGACCATGAAGAGAATGTTTTTTTTCACCACCTCCGTTATCTCCACCAACACCATCTCATGTTGAGTCGCAATCATCTCCACCACCACCTCCGTCTACGATAACACAGTTCCTGCCACGGTTTTACATTCGCAGACCCTCTACCCGTCCCTCTGTTCATGTGCCTTCCCCGTCATCCAGCACGCCTCAGGTTTGTACTAAACACATTGTTTCTACTGATGGCACTGGTAATATGCTTGTACCACAAGATATTATTGTACATGAGGAGTTGATACAAAGAATAGAGAGGCTGATGATTTGATGTACCTATTGCCTTGAGGAAGCCGCGTCGTAACTGTGCCGCTTATTCTCTTGTTGCTCATGTTTCCTTGGATCATCTTTCATAGGAGTACATGAGGTTTGTCGTGGGACTCTCTGTTGTCACTATCCCACGAACATACCAGGAGGTGCTACATAATAGTAGCTGGCGACTTGTCATGGAGGAGGAGATGACAGCTTTGCAGTTTCATGGTACTTGAAGTGTTGTTTCTGCTCCTCCAGGTACCTTTGTTATGGGATGCAAATGGATCTTTACAGTAAAGCAATGGGCAGATGACAACGTGGATCGCTACAAGGCAAGGCTTGTAGCACGAGGGTTCACCCAGACTTATAGGGTGGACTATCAGGATTCCTTCTCACCAGTGGCTAGACGTTCGACATTGCGTATTCTTCTATCGGTTGTTGTGACTCGGGACCGACCTCTTTATCAACTTGATGTGAAGAATGCGTTTTTATATGGATATCTACAGGAGGAGGTATATATGCAGCATCCACCAGGGTTTACTGATGAGGGGGAGTCTCAGAAGGTGTGTAGGTTACACAAGGCGATATGCGGCCTGAAGCAGAGCCCGAGAGCTTGGTACCAGAAGCTGCCAGAGTTGATAGAGCACCAGGGGTTTGCACAGTCTAATGTGGGTTATTCGCTTTTTGTTCAGAGGACATAGAGAAGTACATCTGCCATTCTGATTTATGTTGATGATATTATTGTCACAGGTGATGATGACCAGGGCATTCAGGCTACCAAGAAGTTTCTAGATCAACAGTTTGTGACTAAGGATTTTGATAGTCTTCGTTACTTCCTTGGATTAGAGTTCGTCAGGAACCAGCGTGGTCTTTTGATGAACCAGATGAAGTTTGTGACTGATCTTCTTGAGACATGGATGACAATGTGCAAGCCTGCTACTACTACCCCTATGGATCCGAGCATGAGATTATACGATGATGACACTGAGGAAGTAGACAAGAGGAGATACATGGAGCTTGTTGGGAAGCTCCTCTATGCTACTATCACTAGGTCAGACATATCCCTTGATGTAAGCAAGGTGAGCCAGTTCATGGAGCAACCCAGGAAGGTTCATATGGATGTCTATATGATTTTGAGATATTTGAAGACTTCACCAGGTACTGGTCTCATATTCAACAGAGGTACTTCTCTTCAGGTGACATCACGTGCAGATGCATATTATGCAGGATGCCCTAGAGACAGGAAGTCTACTTCTGGCTTTGTTATTTTTGTTGGGAGCTCACTCGTGTCATGGAAAAGTAAGAAGCAGACAGTGGTGGCTAGATCCAGTGCAGAGTCGGAGTACAGAGCCATGGCTCAGGGAGCTCAGAGATTGTGTGGGTTAGATCGGTCTTGACTGATCTTGCAGTTGAGGTACTTCTTCTCGTGCAACTTCTATGCATCAACCAAGCAGCTCTTTTTATTGCCAATAATACCGCATTCCATGATGGACCAAGCATATTGAGGTGGATTGCCACTATACCAGAGACATGATCCAGAAGGGTCTCATATCTACATCCCATGTTTCTAACAGAGATCAGACTGCTGATATATTCACCAAAGTCCTTGCTAGAGGTCTATTTCAGAGATGTTGTTCCAAGCTTAGCATGATAGACATATATGCTCCAGCTTGAGGAGCGTTGAAATATTTGTATCTCATTGTATTTATTTCTTATTTCTATTTCTTTCATATGCCGCTTATGTAATTTACCTAGGATTTTTCTCCTATATAAGAGAGCCCTAGGGTTTCAATAATCATATGCAATTCTATTCTTCCAACACACAAAGGATACAGAATAGGAGAGTTAGGGTCCATTCCACCCTTATCACGTGGAGGATTCGCCGCAAGAGGAGTGGCATTGAAATCACTGTCGAGAATCCAAGTCAGATTCAAAAAAAGGGTGCGCTCAAATCTAAGATAGTCCCATATATCACTCAATGCTTAGGCCCCTGTGGGACCATAAACCATGGAGATCAGCAATAAAAAATCGTCTGAGATTCTTCGGAGCACAAAAGATAAGACATGGATATCACACATAGAATCCACCAACTCCATTATATCACCACTCCACCTGACAAGTGTGCCTCCCGAAGCACTTATAGATGGTATTGCTCTAGATTCTTGAGGAACGAGATCTTGCTACCTCACGCCAAAGGAAGTTGTCCCATCCCTCTATCTTTATCTCCTGCAAGAACACAATGTCTGGCCTTCCAGAATCAAACAATAGCCCAACAATCCTCTTGTTCGGAGGACAAAGACCCAGAACCTTCCAGCAAACAAGCTTCATCTGGCAACAATGGGAGAAGCCTCTACCATTACCACCCTCATGCATCTTGCAACCACATCTCGCTTCTCTGGCATCCTTGTTAGAAAATAGGAATGTAGAAGCGTATCATAATAAAGGAATAAAGAAAATAAAGAATGCGGAATTTAACGTGGAGCCCTACTCCCTAAGAAGTGGGATGAAACCACAGGAGAAGGCCTCAAAGGGTCATATGTTGCATTGCACTTTCTCAACGGATACAGGACGTCTGGGGCTCCTTATATAGTCTCCACAGAGCCTCCAGGTCCCACCACTGGGATGTGGGACTAAACACATGGATGGGGTAAATGGATCCTAGAGATATCCATTTACCCATCTACAACATAAGAGGCGCACAATATAATACGCCAACACTCCCCCTCAAGCTGGAGCATCCGAGCATGCATTGCTCAGCTTGGACAAATAGAAAGAAACTCAACTCACGCTACACGACATTACAGACAATATCAACTCAATGCGCACAATTGTCGGCTGCTATCGAGGACGTTGCTTCTCATGCCGTACAGGTGAGGAGGACGAACGAGCTGGAGTGTGAGTCAACTGAATCTCCTCGTCGGAGAGCATGTGCTCTGAACTGCGCCTGTCAGACTTACTGCAATTGAAAATGAGTCTCCTCGTTGGAGTACTCTGGCCCGCCACAACATGTGGACAACTGCTCCATCTCTGAAAATGGCCGAACTGAAAGGCTGTGAAAATGAGTCTCCTCGTTGGAGGACGAACGAGCTGGAGTGTGAGTCAACTGAGTCTCCTCGTCGGAGAGCATGTGCTCTGAACTGCGCCTGTCAGAGCTACTGCAATTGAAAATGAGTCTCCTTGTTGGAGTACTCTGGCCCGCCACAACATGTGGACAACTGCTCCATCTCTGAAAATGGTCGAACTGAAAGGTCGTGGTGTGCAATCCTCATCGGAGTCCACGGTCGCTGGAGAATGGAGTATGAAGAAGTCTCCTCGTCAGAGAACTGGGTCTCTCCCATTTGGCTCAGAGAATGGTACTCTACTATGGAGTACCTATGAAACCACATGAAAACCATTGCCAACATGGCATAGGGAATGGTTCTCTACTCTGGAGTCCCTATGGCTCACATGAAAACTCTGGCCGATAAAACAAGAACTATGGTGGAGACCACACAATAGATGGCATACATGTGCACATCTGAAAGAAGTCCCACATACATGTGTGTGTCTAAAATTGAAGACTCGGAATCTGACGTCGAGTCTGAACTGTAGAGTATGGAAATCTGAAGGCATTTGGATTAGAATTTGCACTGGCATCTAGAAAATGAAATCTTTGAAGTCTGGATAGTAGTCTGGATCTAGATTGAAAGAGGTGATGCCGTATGATGTCAAAGAGCTCTACACTATATTCTCCCTTTCTCCCATACTGGTCGGAAAATCAACATCGACCAAGTTGGGAGAAGACAAGATAATGGGGAAAACATGGATCACATTTGGCCATTTCATTTTTTAACGACTCTTCTTTTTTTAAGCCATTCAACTTTCTTCATTTTTTTACGGCTTTTCATTTTCGATTTTTTTAATTTGAGTACGGCTTTTTTTTGAAACGCTGGGCTCTATGGGCCCAGAAAAATATATGTCCCTCCCTTTTTTTTGATAAAACGGCCGACGGGTTCCTAGGCCCGCAACCCACTTGATTTTTTCAATATAACCCGCAGCCCACTCGGGGCTTTAGTTAGGGTTCCTGGAAAACACTCGCCGCCGCTGATGGGTGCCTATATCTTCGCGCGTATGTTAGGGTTCCCAATTTAGGAACCCAATGCCGCCGACGGGAAGGTGAACTGGCGGTCTGTATTGCCTGGTGCCTGGGGATCTTCGCCAGGAGAAGCTGGTGAGAGATGGAGCTGGAGGAGCGGGATACGCCGCCTGGAAGCTCGCGCGCGAGGGATGCGAAGGGGGGGGGTTGCCTGCTATTCTGCGGATGTTTGTGGTTCTGTGGATTCACTGCCTGGACCAGATGGCGGTGCGGCCATTGCCACTTGGAGCTTGAAAACTGCAGAGTCACGGGGAGAAGATGGTGCGGCATCGCCGTCGACTGGGATCCGACCTGCTTCAGGCTCCGTCGTTTAAGAATGGAGGCGCGATGGAGGCACGATGCCGCTGATGGAGGCGTGATGCTGCCTTGGCGGCCTTGTGCGCTGTGCGTCTCCGCCTGAAGGCTCGTATGGGATGCATCTTCAACGTCACCCCCCTTTTTTTATCATTGCTAGGGATCTCTGTTAGTTGGGCTGACCTTAATAACTGCGTCCCCTGTATCTTGGAGGGGTCCTTCCTCTTGGAGAACATGGCGAACGCCGAACACACAAGAGATCATATGTGATATCATCTAGCATATGAATACCGTTGGATGAATCCTCGTCCTCTGCGAATACGCTTCGGAGAACCTTCTAGAGATGCACTTCTGGAAGCACTTCTTCTATGGTTTGCCACAGGTGAAGCCCTACGCACAGGGCTACCAGGATGATCAGACGCGCCTTCGTCTGAGTTTAGATGCTCTACCGCCTTTGCGGATGGAAGAGAGATGCTGCCGTCTGCTGCATGGAGGATGGCCGTAGAACTGATTTAGGGTTTCAAAAGAAATCCTAGAATATGAAACTTGAACAAACTATGAACATGATCTCCATAAAACTGATCTTCAAGAACGAACACTAATCGAATCTCAAATATAAAATAAATCTTCAAATACAACTCCTCGAAAATCGAACCCGCTCTGATACCATGTTAGAAAATAGGAATGCGGAAGCGTATCAGAATAAAGGAATAAAGAAAATAAAGAACACAGGATTTAATGTGGAACCCTACTTTCTAAGGAGCAGGATAAAACCACGGGAGAAGGCTTCAAAGGGCCATATGTTGCATTGCACTTTCTCAATGGATACAGGAGGTCTGGGGCTCCTTATATAGCCTCCACAGAGCTTCCAAGTCCGACCACTGGTAGATGTGAGACTAAACACATGGATGGGATAAATGGATCCTGAAGGTATCCATTTACCCATCTACAACATAAGAAGCACACAATATAATACTCCAACAGTCCTCATATGGCTCACAGATTTTATGTTCAGTTTCTATGTCAATATCGGAAAATCATGAAGCTATTGCTCCCAGATTGCTGGGAATGTTGGAGTCCGTGTACAATCATCACTTTGTCTATTAGACCAAGAGGCAACTGTAATTGCATTTTTGTCCATCGTCAAATCAAACAATCTCGGGAAGCAATCACAAAAAGCACCTTCCTTGCACAAATCATATTACATCCATCAGCAGCCCATATTGCTTATATGAGATTCTGTAGGATTCTTTTGCTGCCGAAGTTATGATTTCATAATGGTTCTTGCAAATATTTTGATATCTATGCATCTCTAGGGATATTTATTTGTATTTTGTAAATAATGAGCTTTTGAAAATCATGTAGTTGCTCTTCTTGTATTTGTTGGGAATGAATACGATCAACAACAAAGGTGAGAAAAAAGATTGAACAAGAAATCATTAATAAATACATAGTACAAGGATATATTAGTTTGGCGATGTGCCTACATCCGCTATTCACACCAGGTTCTCTTCTTCTTTTAGTCAAAAAAGGGGAAACATGCTATGGTATCCGTCTCAAATATATTAAAAGATGAAGAAGAGTTATAAGAAGACTTCCAGAACTTGAGAAGAGTCCTACTATGGAAAATTACATTTTCGCAATAAAAGCTCTTTTGAAGAAAGGAGTGCACCATTTATAGCTAACCAAATTGCCTAATATATTGTGATGTGAGGTTTGGGGTTACATGGAGGTTTATGTGAAGTTACCAAAATAGCCCCTGTTGGAGTATTTGGTTGAGCGCCTATTGAGTTGTAGATGGGTAAATGGATACCTCCTATTGAGTTGTAGATGGGTAAATGGATACCTCCAGGATCCATTTACCCCATCCCAGTGTTTAGTCCCACATCTACCAGTGGTGGGACTTGGAGGCTCTGTGGAGGCTATATAAGGAGCCCCAGACCTCATGTATCCATTGAGAAAGTCAATAGACAAACCTGGCCCTTTGAGGCCTTCTCCCGTGGTTTCATCCCACTCCTCACGGAGTAGGGTTCCACGTAAAATCCCCTTGTTCTTCTTTGATGTTTATTCTTTTCCATGTTTTCGCTTCCACTTCCTATTTTCTAACATGGTATCAGAGCGGGTTCGATTCTCGAGGAGTTTATATTCGTTCATTTTTTTATCCGAGATTCGATTCGTTGTTCTTAAAGTTATATTCTTGAAGATCGTCAAGAGGGGCCTGTTCTGTAGTTTGATCGTGAAGATTATTTGTTCGTGAAGATTTTTTTTGGAAGATCATTTACATGCCATGATCCAGCACAAGGCGCCATATCCTGGAGCCGACATCTTCAAGCAAGCGATGGGGCTTCCAGGCGGCGACGCTCGAAGCAAGCCCGAGCCCATGCCCCTCGCGCACAGGCCCCCTCGGAGCAGAATCTCCTCTGCACGTGCTCCTCTCAGGTGACAAAGCCCCAACGGTCGAGGGTCCTCAAGGCGGAACCCTACAACTCGTGTCATCAACGACGCAATCTCGCGGAGGTCCCAGCCATCAATAGCCTACACGCTAGGGCACCAGCGCTTGCCCTACGCGCTGCGCACATCCGAGGTGCACATCCCTCTGATCCCAGGCGGAGACCCCAGTCTGTGACTTCTCTTGAATGCAGCAACATGCTGCGCAATCTCCATCTACGGCGAGCCGCTTAAGGGGAGGAATCCTTTCTTGGAACCATCCATGCAAAATCGTTTAAGAATCTTCTTAATGTTTCCATGTTGTGACAATCCCAACATCCTCTTTTCTCGGTTTCTGAACTACTCCAGGCCTGATGTAAGAAGCTTCTCCAACATCTTTCATCTCGAAGGTATGAGATAGCTAAATCTTTACACTGGTCATCATTCCTGTATCATTCCCAATGATAAGGATATCATCTACGCGAAGTACGGTGAACACAATGACGCTCCCACTAAGCTTCTTTTACACACAAGGTTCATCAGGATTCTGCACAAAATCATAACTCTTTGTGGCTTCGTCAAATATGATGTTACAGCTATGAGAAGCTTATTTGAGCCCATAGATGGATTTCTTTAGCTTGCATACTTTACCATCCTCAACTATGAAGCCCTGGGGCTGCTCCATATAGATATCCTCCTCGAGGTATCCATTGAGGAAAGTTGTCTTGACGTCCATCTACCAGATGTCGTAGTCAATAGATGCAGCTATAGGCTATAGCTAGCAGTGTCCTGATGGACTTAAGCATAGCCACAGGAGAGAACGTCTCATCGTAGTCGATGCCTTCTCTCTATGTGTAGCCCTTGGCTACGAGCCGTGCTTTGAAAGTCTCTACCTTCCCATCAGGTCCCCTCTTTCTCTTGAAGATCCATTTACACCCAATGGGTTTCACCCCTTTAGGTGGATCCTCTAGGGTCCATACACCATTCTTATGCATGGAGTCAATCTCTGACTTCATTGGTAGCATCCATCTATCCATGTCATGATCCGCGAGTGCTTCATCGACCGCGACCTTCAGATTCCTTCGTGCACAAAACTACCTTTCGTGCATTGGTCTGTTCGCCCAGGCGATGTCGATCAGTCCTCTTCGCTCCAGGCAGCACTGCAGCTACCTGGCGGCGCATCCAATCGTGCAGGCGACGCCCAACCTCTAGGCGACACCCCATCTCGCCGCTCTTTCCGCGTACGGTGCTCCAGACCCCTCCAGCAAAGCTCCATGCGTGCGCTCCTATCCAGACCGAAGCTCCAGTGCCCTCAATCGGTCGCACAGCTCCAGCGGCGGCACCACACGACTCCATATCTCTGGGCGGCGCCGCACCTCCGGCTGCTACCTCTCCCGTACCTCGGAGCGCAGATCAGAGAGCCCTTTGGGGGCGGCGGCGTCGTTTCTCCAAGGGGTTCCCAATCGTGGGAACCCTAAGGGGAATCGGCAGTATTAAAAGAAAATCCTTTTGAGGCCGAAAGTTACAACCCTTGTAGAGAGAGCCAGCCGTATTAAGAGAGAGAGAGAGGCCTCATTGAAAGAAAAAGGATGAGGAGATTTGTTAAAAGAAACAACACAAATTCAGAAAAAGGCGTGTACAATAAAAAAACCGTACGCAAATTTAAAAAAAATTATTTAAAAAAAAGTGTGACGGCTATTAAAAAATATGTATATATATAGCCGAGAAAAAAAATGTTTGAGAATCCGGAAAAAAATATTTGTAAATGGGCTTATTTAGTTTTGTGTTTTTCCCCATATTTATGTATTATCTTGTCTTCTCCCAACTTGGTCAAAAATGTCATTCCGACCAGTATGGAGAAAGGGGGAGTATTATGTAGAGTCATAGGTCTTGCTCCAGATTCCAGATTCAGATGTCAGTCTCCAGACCAGCCAATTATTCAGACTCTAAAGTTCAGACTCGACGATTGATTCCGAGTCTCCAGTTTCAGACACGCACGAGTGTGCGGTCTTCAGTTTCGTGGTCTCCATCATTCATCTTGTGGTCATGCCAGAGTTTTCATGTGGTATCATAGGTACACCAGAGTAGTGTACCATTCTCTGAGCCAGATGGGAGAGATCCAATTCTCCGATGAGGAGATTCCAGGCACAGTTTCAGACTCGATGGTCAGATTCCGAGTCTTCAGTTGACTCACACTCCAGCCCGTTCGTCCTCCTCACCAGCACAACATGAGAAGCAACGTCCTCGACTGCAGCAGTGTGCGCATTGAGTTGATATTGTCCGTAGTGTCCTGTAGTGTGAGTTGAGTTTCTTTCTGTTTGTTTGTCCAAGCTGAGCGTTGCATGCTCCAGCTTGAGGGGGAGTGTTGGAGTATTTGATTGAGCGCCTATTGAGTTGTAGATGGGTAAATGGATACCTCCAGGGTCCATTTACCCCATCCCAGTGTTTAGTCCCACATCTACCAGTGGTGGGACTTGGAGGCTCTGTGGAGGCTATATAAGGAGCCTTAGACCTCCTGTATCCATTGAGAAAGTCAATAGAAAAACCTGGCCCTTTGAGGCCTTCTCCCGTGGTTTCATCCCGCTCCTCACGGTGTAGGGTTCCACGTAAAATCCCACTGTTCTTCTTTGATGTTTATTCTTTTCCATATTTTCGCTTCCGCTTCCTATTTTCTAACAGCCCCGATAAATATTAAAAAAAATGTCAGTTGGATTGGCGAGGTTGATTTATGCATATGCGTCACCAATTAGTCTTCATCATAAGAGAAAACCTAACAACATTTTCCCTCTCTTTTTGTTAGTATTTTTTATTTAAGATCTCTGCCAAATTGTAATTTTCTAGTTTCAGAGTTTGTCTTTTGATTCGATTCATCTGCTTCAGATGTTGAATGTGATCTTGGCAGTCATTTGATCATGACTATCTTTTGATATATCTGTGTTACCAACTGTCCAATGGATTTCTCTGCAGATTTACGTGGTTGATTCACTAGATAGGGAAAGAATAGGGAAAGCAAAAGCAGAGTTTCAGGTTTTTTTGTGCTTACATTTTCATATCAAGCTCTTTCATTATTGTTGGTGACACTGAGTTTTTTTTTCAGACCATTATCAAAGACCCCTTCATGTTGAACAGTGTAATATTGGTTTTTGCGAACAAGCAGGATATGGTACGTGATGGTGCGACTAATATATTCTATAATCTGAATATACTCCTATTTTTGTCTAAATTTGTTCAAATTGCTGAGCCATTTCGTTGCATGTCGACAATTTCATGCACTAAAACGCAACTATTTTTCTGCAATTTCTGTAATAAGTAATTAGGACTTACAAGAGCTCGTACAAGATCTTGACAAATACACGACACCTAAGACATTACCCACCATGCTCTCTTACAATACAAACTATTCCTCCTTTGCTTAAGGACTGCGATACTCCGAGGGCCCTTCTCCACAGATGATCCGTCATACCGCCTCATTAACAACCAGACCCAAAAATCTGCTGAAGAGGAGAAAACACACTTAACATCAGCCTCACACCATATTTGCCTTGAGAAGTGCAACAAAAAGACGATGGTCAACATCTTCTACTCATGAGCTACAGTTGGCACAGGTTAAATCCATATCTCCACTTGAACCCAGATTCTCTCTTAAAGTCTTGGTCATTCCTTAGTAAGGGAGCATTCAGCAAATCATCAAGTCGATTATGTTCAATCACCCACACAAATCACAGTTAGGACATCTCATAACTGCTCTATCCGTCATCTCTATCTTATTTTCTTCTTGAACCATATAGGGTCATTCAAACGATAAAAAAGATGATAAGATGTGGATTCAACAGGAGAAACCATTTGAGAGAGAAATGGCTTTTACATGTTTGCCAATGTAAAATTTGAAATTACACCCCTTCAATATTTTCACTCCTGTTCGCATTTTTGACCCTGTGAAAGTTCATCTTTTTGTCCTCCATTTTGATGTGGTTTTCTCCAAGATTCAGAAAGTCAGTATATGGTATTCGTTCGGTCAGGCGGTCTGAAGCGAGTAAGCGGATAGGTGAAAGTATGTGGTTTGTATTATTTTAATTAAAAATAATAAAAAATGTAATGATAAATTCAAATATTAGATTTTTATGTTTCAAAAAACTAACATAGAAGAAATATAAAGCATTACCTTTAAGTACAAATTCAACCAAAGTATTTTCAGAGACATCCATTTAGATAAAAATAATTCCTCATAATAAGAATTTGAGAGGTGGAATTAGTTGGCATATTTACTTTTAGAATGAAAAAAATAAGAACAAAAAAATTCTTATGAAATATAACAAAAAAAATCAATTCCAAAATAATGATGAACTAATTTCAGAATAAGAAATTGGCATCTTTCATGACAAAATCATGAAATTAACATCATTTGAAGCTTGAAGGCAACAACAAAAGAAACAAACTAAATAAATGAGAGAACAGATTACTATGAAAGTCAGAAAACAACTATTTTAACATTTACATCATAAGCGATATTTGAAGCTTGAATAACTAAATTTAACATTTATGAGTTGAAAGCTAATAAGAAATTTTAATATTTACCGCAAACAACAATAGCAGCATCTGAAGATTGAAGGACAATAATGGCAGCTGAAGTTGAATTCTTAAGGGCATCAACAACAGCTGGTGCCTAAAGGGAGGGGGGTCTATCCTATAGGCGGCCGAGTATGCGACCGCATATGCGGTTTAGTCGGCCACATACTCGCTAAAACCGCACGTACACCGAATACTGTATATACGGTTCCATAATGTCACCGCCTACGCATATGCGGCCGCATATACGGCCGCCTGGGCCACCTTTCTGGACACAGGTTTTCTCCTCTTCTGCTTATTATCTTCTCCTCCCAAACATGACCTCTATTAGAGACGATGATCTTTAAACCTCACCATCTCCGCAATGGATGCCCATTGTCGGTTTACCTGCCCCATCAGTGCAGCATACACCTTTTGCTCTTTGCCATATCCACCACTGCCATTTCCTCATCCCGATATCCTTAGCTACTACAACTCGTAATAATCCAAATCGTCGTTTTCTTTCAAGCTCTTGACGAGGTAGTAGTTCAGCATCGATGTCACGGCTAACGATTATTGACCCATCACCATTTTGCCGCCAAGGGGTCTTAACATTCATGGTATGGTAAGGCTAGCCTCGAGGCTTACACCTTGAGGTGAGGTGGTGCCTTTTAGCATCAAGGCAACTGCCTCAGCTAAGTCTTGTGAGGCGTGCGCCTCGCATGGTCGAGGCAGTCCTGAGGCATGAGGCGGTGAGGCGAGGCACGATGCACCCACCTTAATTTTGTTGCTTTTAAATGTGATTTTTGAGAGATTTTGTACTTTAAATGTATGTATTATTTATGTTGTACCATGTTTGTTTAATATTAGACAATATTATACTATAGCATCATTTCTGAAATCACAATTATCTTTGAAATGAAGTAAATGCATCTACACTCTATTCTGTATGCTTGAACCAAAATATCGGATGAAGGAAAATGCCCGATATCATGTTACACTTCTCAGGTTTTTTTTCCTCACTTACCGATGTACGTCACAAACACCTTGGACTCTCGTATAAATCTCTTCAGAGAAGACAACAAAAGGGATTACCCTAAGTCAAACTATATATTAAACTAATGGTTGTTTTTAGGTGTAACATCGATACTACAAAAAATATCATACAAACGAAGGTTTAATAGAGCAAATGATTTCCTCGGAAGAGAAATATCTAGAGCTAAGACACAAAGTCAATATTTTCACGAAAGTCAAAGGAAATTGAAAGCAAATGTGATGAACCATGGATATGGCTTCATCAATTTAACACACCGAAGAAACCATCTTCGATCATGTAGCAACCATTATATCACCAATTTCATACATGCAATGTGCAAAAGTTTGCTTGTTATTGATCTAACAAATTGCACGTTGTCTAATGAAAATGCCATCAAATACATATAAATCCGGTCCTTTGTAACAATGACTTATCGCAATCATATGCCACCAAATCTATGGTACTTTATTCATCTTTGATACTGAAGAATTAAACCCTTTAATCGCTTTAGATGTTTGGATTTTTTTACTTTTCTAAATATTATGCAATATTTTTTCGAACAAATTGTATATTTTTTGAGAAAAATGAGGTTTACGCCTCGACAGCCTTGAGGTTACACATCACCTTGATTCTAGAGAAACCACCTTGTTCTGCCTTTCAATTTTTAAAACATTGCTATCATTTAAACTGCTAAACACGAATCCTTTCTTCACATTTATTTCAACATATCCTTGATAATAAGAATGACTTCTTTGTTGGGCGTCGATTTTCGTCAATTCTACTTCTGAAAAGGGAACTTCAATGCGACAATGAAAGTATTTAAATCATGAGACCCGCAAAAAGATAGATATATTCAAACCAAAGGCGGAATAAGGGGTATGCAACTTTGTCAACAAAATCTTTTTATTTGAAAGTAAAGCATATACAAGATGCATAAAGATTTCTGCATTTTTGTGAAGTAGTATTCAGAGTTTTTCTTGTTTTTTATGAAGTGGACTTCTGATGTATTTTTATCTTTTTGTAGACTTTTGTATGTATAATACAATTTGTTTTGTTGACGCGTGAAAATGTGTGATGTCGTTTTGACTGATTGTTGATAACTTAAAAAAACATACTTTTTTCTCCACAGAAAGGCGCGATGACTCCCATGGAGGTGTGTGAGGGGCTCGGTTTGTATGACTTGAAAAACAGAAGATGGCACATCCAGGGAACCTGCGCTCTCCGGGGTGATGGCCTCTACGAGGGCTTGGATTGGTTGGCGAGTACCTTGAAGGAGATGAAGGCCACAGGCTTTTCTTCCATCGGCACCTCGTCCTTCTGACACTATAGGTTGAACTTCTAAGTTCAAACCCGCCTTCGTTTCTTCGTGCTGCTTTCATTGTTCTTTTCTTGATCAGATGGTCTCTTTTGTTCTTCAGGTGAGACCCGTGCGACTGAGCTCGATGAAGGCAAAGCCAAATCCATCCTGTCATTTTGTAAGTTTGATAAGCTCTTGTTCACCTTACTGCGAACAATTTACTGGATGTCCTCCGTGCAGCGATTTTCCGGTGTTAAACCGCGAATTATTGTATGTGGATGAGAGCCATATTTGATGTAGATATGGTATTGCAGATTTCTCCATCCTAATCTACCGAGAGGCTTTCTCCTGATGCATAGCTTGTTATTTTGGGACAGCAATTGGGCCTGTTCATGTTAGATTCTTTGTTTTTTTTATCATTATGGGTTGCAAATACAGTCAGCGGTTCCTTTGAACGCTGATCTTATAGGTCGGAAAATCCTGTTACTTGTGCGGTTGCGAGACAGATTTGAAGTAGGACTTTCTTCAATATGCATAAGATCGAAGTGTTTATATAAACCTATCCAAACGATGTTGGCAGCTGAGACGAAGATGTTAGCGCAGATCTGCTATGAAATGTTCGTGAAAAAAGTAGGTTTTCTGTCCATATAAGATGGTGAGGTCTTCGCAGTAGATGTTGAATGTTTGTTCGGTTCGAAGGTGTGAAGTTCTCGTAATATGACCGTGTTATGGCATAGTCCGGATCTTAGCGGAGGTGAACGACTCGTGCAGGTGACACAAAGTGTGCTATTAATCATTTCATCATGGAATAAGTGGACGTATCATGATTAAATCATCCATTATATCTCTATTTACATTACTTACTCTTTATCCTCCAAACCAACGGAGCGAGTACGACAGACAAGCAGCCAGCACGTTTTTTATACCCACTGCTGGCCTTTGATAGAGGAAAGAAGAGATTAGAAATGAGATTCCCACGGGTCTAAAGCTTACCAATGATGCTGATGAGTCGTGCTGTGAGTCGGCTGAAAGCAGAGAAGATGGAAGAACGGGCGAACAAGGCAACTATATATTTGGAGCGGGATTGTAGTCAAATGCTAGGATTCTATTATTTTATTTATTTATTACTTTTAATTCATCGTTGTTCCTAGGACTCTTAAAAGCACTAGCAATGATTCGGCCCAGCTAAAATAAATAGTCGGAGCGAATCTGGGTCAGGAACTTAGGTTAGCCAGACAAGTATAATTGATGGATGATGTAATCATAGGTTATGCATTCAAATAAGAGATGGCTTCGTTGCTAGCGAATCGGGAGCGTCTCCTTGTGGTCAACATGTAGGGAGATGGGCTTCCACATACTCGACGATGATGATTCCTTGGATTCGTGTAGCTTGGTTGGCACAAAGTTCGTATGTAAGCACTCACCTTCTCGATGCCATGCTCACGAGCGTCCGGGCAAGTGATTTTTATTTTTTTCCAACTCTATGGTGGCATCTGTCGAGGTTAGCAAAATCTAACCGTGATCTTTTTGGATGGTCCTGCATTGCTCTACTACCGGACCATTTAAGTCGCCATGCTATATAGAGATTTCCAATCGGCACAGGGTCCATTAGACTTCTAGTAAGCACATGATCTCAATCATTCATCGAAATCATCTTCATAATTAGTGCATTTTCATCTTTTAAATCGACTCAAGAATGGACTGATTAATTATAATGGTAATAATAATATTCCAAATAAAAATGACACAATTCTACTTATTTAACCTAACTTTTCCTATTTTAGCATCTCATCTACAATAATATAGAACTATAAGTTTACAACTCGGTGTGTAATTTCTACAACTTTTATTTACTTAGTTAACATATTACACAATAGTGATACAAAATTACAACTACGTGTAACTTTTGCAACTTTTAATTTGAGGAGCTACAATTATGTACTTAAAATTTACAGCACCTATATATTTACCATGCACATTAATGATGGTATATTGCAGCTTTATGTGCAATTTTCACAAATTTAATTTACTATATTTAAATTTTGCACGTAAAAATTACAAGATGTAGTGTTTTCAGTTACAACTTATGTATACGTAAATCAATAAATTGTAAATAAATGCAACATTTTACATTTAATATTTTTTCAAGTTATAAAATAGCAAAAGTGAAAAATGAAGATGAAATAGAATTGATTCAAGAAAAATCAGAATAGGTTAAGAAAAGGAAAAAAATCAGATGCTGTTCATAGATAATACAAAAATACCATAAACAATTTCATCTTAAATTCCAAATTTGATGATTGTGTATACGATGCTCGTTAGGAATCCAATGAACCGTATGCTCATTGAAAAAATTCACATACGTACGTACGTATCTACGTATTTACGTACGCACATTTTTATGTATAAACCTAAGTGCATGGAATAATTAAAAAGTGGTATAGTGGGAATCCATGTGCCCTACTTTGCCAACAAACACATCATTCGAAAGTGTGCAACCACAGCCTTCTCTTTCCTTTATTCCTTAATTCACATCGACCCCTATTTATTATTATTATTATTATTATTATTATTATTATTATTATTATTATTATTATTGAAGGGAAAATAACAAAGAGACCCTTCTCCTATGTTGAGCACCAAACATGAAGTGACATGACACCATCACCCTTTCTAACCCTCGACTCTTGTTTTCTAGTTGTTTTCCGAAATTCAAAATAATATACATTTTATTTTTAGATTTTTTTTAAATTTTTATCGAGAGGAAGGAATTTGATTTTAGCATGATATGTCATCACCGGAGCACGCCGCATTCGGGTGAAAATGGATATAAATATATCTTAGTATCTAACGGTCATTTTTTTGGAAAATTGTCTAATATGGATATATGTCATTGACAGGAAAAATTCATGTACTTTGAATTTTGTAAGAATATAAGGACACACATGTTATTGCAAACAAGTAGGGGCATAACAGTAACTGCATAATCTTCGAGTATCTAATTGTAAAAAAAAACCTTTAATTTGATTTATATTCGAATCGATGCATGTTTATGTGGTTAAACTATATCCAATCCGAATTCATATATGATGAATATATGTTCCTGTCTTCGTATTTGCTATCTATTTGTTCTCGCTTATTGCTTACGCTTGTTCGATCAGTACTGCGAGAAGATGTCCATATCTGAACAATATAAGGTCGGTAAGGGATAAGCGAAATTTATCTCACTCTTTTGTCATTTGAGTGATAGGGAAGTGATAAAAAATGCGGATGGAAATATAATAGATGATGTAATTATAATATAATATTTATTTAAGAAGAAATGGATATTATCCTACGTCCAAACAAAGCTTGGGAAATGCACCAATTTTTAATGATTTTTACACTTTGTGTCCCTCCAAGTTTTTTGCAAATACACTTATGTCTCTACTTTTTTTGCAATAACATTTGTGCCCCTAGCATTGCTCTTCCTTTAATGTAATAAAGGAGCATAGGTGTAATAAAGGAAGAGCAATACTGAGAATTGTGTAAGAATGCACGAGGCAAGTGCAAAAGTGTATTTGCTGAATACCGAAGATTAGGGATGCACACGGTTACGGACATATTCGTATCTAATCCGTCACTGTGTTCATTTTATAGAGATTTTGACATCCGTATCCGTATTTGTTTTAAAATAGATATGGATATGGATATCGTCTTGATATCTGCAAACATCTGTATCCGTATTGTATACCCATTTTTGTATATAAATATAATCATAGATTTATTTTTAACCATATATAACATAATTCTATACCTTCTTTTACTATATTTGTATAATTTTTATGATAAAACATATTTAGCATATTTATATAATTTATTTTTCATCCAATTCGTATATATTTAAGTCAATTTTATAGAGCATTTCTAACATTACTTGTATGCGATCATTATCCCTTTTACAACCATATCCGTTTTGTAAGGATATGGTAAGATTATTTTAACATCTGTCAATATTTGTATCCGCATCTGTATACGTATTCATAATGATACGGTAAATGCCTATATCTGTATCCATCCGTTTGCATCCTATCGAAGACACAAGTAGAAAAACCATTTTTTTAAGGTTTTTCACACTTTTGCCCCTTCGAGATTTTGCAGCTGCAGTTATGTCCCTATATTTTTTTTGCAACAATACTTGTGCATATGTATTCCTACAAAATTTACAGTACTACCGTTCCCTTGATGTAATATAGGAGCATAAGAGTAATAATAGAATAGTACTGTGGATACGAATACATAGGTAGAAGTGTTATTGCAAAAAAATAGGGTATATCTGTAACCGTAGAATTTTGGAGGGGCACAATTGTAAATAAAATTCTTTTTATAATGATGAACTTAAACTTTGGAACCTTTGGTTTGATTTGATTTATTGGAAAGATAATAAAGTAGGAAGGACAGATATGAAAATTAGGACCCATAAATGGACATAAAGACCAATGAGGTGGTTATTTATAATAATTAAATAATAAAAGATGGGATTTTTATTTTGGAAGTCCCTTTCTGTCAGCATCATGCTGTCGATGTTTCCCAATTAATCTCTCTTTTCAAACTTTTCATTCCCTTATTTGGGCATTCCCTTCAATCAATCAATCAATGCTCTCCTTTTCCTTCTAACTCCCAATCCCAATCCATTTCTCGCGAGATTGTGATATTCTCATTCCCAAATCGAGTTCCTATCTTACCCCTTTTTTGACTTTTTCTCAAACATATCTTCATTTAGAGAAAAATGGAACTGATATAAGGACATCCAATGGGCCGCTCTTGCCTTATGTTTTTACCATTTTTTTATTTTTTAGAAAATATGATCATATATTTTAATCATTATATTTTTATATTATATCATTCTAATTTCATCAAAAATAGAGACTCGTATGCTCTTCATCCAGACTAAGGATACAAACAGACAGATACAGATACAGATATAGGTATTACTGCATCTTTATCCGTTTTCTAATACGAATACGGATGCAGATACGGATGTTGACGAATATTAAAACTATCTTACCATATCCTTAAAACGAATACGGATGTAAAACGGATATTGATCGCATAGGAGTAATATAGGAACGCTCTATAGGTCCGTTTGGTAACGGGTTTGGGTTGGGGTATCCCCTGTGAATAGTACCTGTTTGGAGGGTTGGGAGGGTTGGAGTGATAATTGTGATATGATGTGGCATTGATGATGTGTTACATTTTTTAATGATTATAATATATTTTCTATATTAATATATTTTTTTGGACATAGTTAAAAACTATTATACCAACGAAATTGTAGGGTCAATACAAGTAACCACAACCCAGATTGGGAGGGTTGGAACAAGGGTATGCCGGTGTAAACCGGTGTACACCGGCTAACAAACGAAGCTTATATAATTGACTTAAATATATACGAATTGGATATAAAACACATGATATAAACTACTAAATGTATTTGTATCATAAAAACTATATAAATATTGTAAAAGAAGGTATAGAATTATGTTATATTGGGTTAAAAATAAATCTATGACTATATTTATATACGAAAACGGATACAGATACCAATATTTGCGGATATCAAAACGATATCCATATATGTATCCCTTTTAAAATGGATACAGATATAGATGTCAAAATATGTATAAAACAGATACAGTGATGAATCGGATACGGATATATCTATAACTGTTTGCATCCCTAATCTAGACTGTTCGAATTTTAACGGTAACAAAAGCAGCATGTTGATTACCCCCTTGTAGTTGCCCCATTTTTCTCTTTCATTAATATAGGATAGAGAAATTTTCCAATAACTACATGATTTCGTACGAGGTCTATCAACACTTTCATTTTACTAAGTGTTTACAATCATTTTGAGCAAAATATTTATTATTTTGCGATTGTTATACCCTTGCCAACAATATGACTTAAAAGCGAATAAAAAAGTAGACTATATCAGTATTGATCTCACTTTCTTTGCTAGCTTCAGATGTGGAAGAGAAGAGAAGATTGATTATTTGAGATGAGAGAGAGAGAGGAAGGGCATCGAACAAGTAATTTTGGGAAAATATGGGAAGTCTCGACAGTTCTCAACGTCAATCCTATCGATCGTTGTCTTGTTGTCTGTAAAAGAAGCTTGTGTCTTAAGCACGATCATTTTCTCAAAATACAGTAATATATGAATAATAAAGTCCGTCGGGGGGTCATTAGTGTTGGCTTGATTTTAGGTTTACTCATTACTCTTTTATTTTTAGAACAAGATTGGATAAAAAGTGATGGGATATTTTCTTGTATATAGATATTTTTAAATTTAGATTTTCCTCAAAAAATATTATATGAATAATAAAGTAAAAGGTCTCATTGATAGCCCCAGCATGCATAGAGGTACGTTTGTTGATACAAAAACATGTGTATAGGTGTATACATTTCTACGCTCACATATGTGTGTATGTATGTATAGAAAAATGGGTTGCCCCTGACTGCTCCTGCTTCATTTTTCAACTGTTTTTTATTTTTTTCCGAAAATAAAGTCATGTGTTTTCATCACTTTATCCATCTAATATGTCATTCAATTTCATCAAACAAAAACTTTTATGCCTTCCATATAGAACATGTAATTTTAACGGTCTTAAAATTACTGTAATCGACATGTTCTGTATGGAGATATAGGAGTCTCTGTGACGAAATTGGAATGACATAGTAGATGGATATAGTTATGAGAATCCACAGAAGATTTTTTTCAAAAAAAAAACGGTGAAAATGCACATGGAGTAAGTAAGCTTCCCTGCTTCATGAAGTAGACTCTCTTTCCTCATATGTGTGTGTACACACATATACATAGACACGCTCACACTCATTTATCTATAGATTGTGTGGCAACTTTAAATAAGGTTGGATAATTCCTACTTTTAAAAATGAAAATACTTTCCATATACTCTTCAAGTTTTTAATCATACATTCAACAAGCATTAGCATCACACACACACACACATACACACACACACAGAGAGAGAGAGAGAGAGAGAAAGGGAGCCTACACCCGAGTTGTAGGCAACCACTTACACCCCACTCATTTTTTTATTATTTTTTTAACTTTTTTTGAAATGAATCCTTAGGAGAATTAGATCAATATATATTACCATGATGTCATTCAAAATTCAACTTAATTCGAGACTCATATCATCTCCATTAAGACTACCGAATTTTAACGGTATCAGAATTTCTTAAATCGATCCCTTCTAGATGAACATGTTAGGAATGTTTGTTTTACATGAAACTTGAAACACATATTCCCCTCAATATATTAAGCAAATCCTCTTAAGGTTTCCTTCAAAAGAATCCAAATATCATGAAAAAAGGGCGAGTGTAGGTAATTACCTAAACCTCTAGGTGTAGGCTCCTAGCTCCCTATATATATATATATATATATATATATATATATATAGGGGGCTGCCCCGCCCCATTTTTTTCCGCATTTTTTTTATTTTTTTGAAATACTTCCCCATGTATATTCATCTATATATCCCTCCTATATGTCATTCGAATTTCGTCAGAAACAGAGACTCCTATGCCCTCTATCTACAACAGGTAATTTTAACAGTCTAAAGATTGTTGTAATCCACCTGTTCTAGATTGAGGGCATACGAGTCTCTATTTATAAGAAATTCGAATGGCAAATAGAAGGGATATATAGATGAATATACATGGTGAAATTTTTCAAAAAAATACGGAAAAATGGCGTGGGACAACCACGTTGGTTGCCCGCAAGGGGTAGCCCCATCAAACCCTATATATATATATATCTGTGTGTGTGTGTTTATGTGTGTGTGTGCGCGCGCGTGTGTGTGTTTGTGTAGATAGAACTGCAACAACACCATTATATTGTTAAAATACATATACATATTAGACGCATGATGGTACCGATGAATCCACATTTCATCATCTTTATTCTATCATTTTGGCCTCAAAAACCCTGGCAAATGCACGTAAATACCCTTAATTCCCGCGTCTTAGCATTCATACATGTGCATGTAAATAGTGTATAAAATAATGTTTTTAAAGTCAAAATTATATAATAAATAAAAGACAAGAAAAAGAATAAAATCTTGTAGATATTTTATGACCCGAAATCCCGAGACCTACGCATCTTGATGAATAGGTCGACGAGAGATAAAAATACCTATTCATTTTATTCATTCTTTATTTATTTTGGGACCTATTTTTGGTTTTACTTTTTATACCTCAGATAAAGAAACTTTGTACATGAAAGTTGTAGATAATTAAATAAATAAAAATACAAAATTTATTTCGTGCAAAAATACTGTACAGATAAAAAGTTATGATCTGAATAAAAATCCAAAATACCAACTTCCCATACCTGTATCTTGCAAATAAAAACTTCGAAATGCATCAAACTCACCTTTAATTGTATCTAATTTAAAATAAGCTATTTAATGAAGGTGGTTTCGCATTTGGCAGAGCTACGGTTTGAAAGTTGAGTTTTGGACCCCTATTGTATACTTGTACATAATAAAATATTCATTTTATTATTTATTCATTATTTTCATAATTTTATATTTTTATAATTTTGTAAATATTATTTATAATAATTGTGTATATTAAAATCAGAATAAAAACTAAAAAAACAAAATAAAATACTTGTATAAATAGCACACCTGGGTATAATACCTATACATATACCTATAGAATTACTATTTATATTTTATTAAGTATACAAAATACATCAGAAAAATGAAATAAAAATATATTTAAGTATATAAAAATATGCTATAAATTTATAAAATAATAAACAAAAAAAAGAAAGTAAATACACAAAATAAAAATAAAATAATAAAATATATAGACATATATACCTATATAGGGCATAAAAGGTAACTTGTAATTATATACCTCATAAAAATAAATAAAAATCACCAAAAAATTCTTTATAAAATAAGAAACATTTTTTATTTTATAACCTAAATAAATAAAATCATTTATTATTTTATTTTGATTTTACAAATAATTATCGCCTGGAATTCCTGGTTGGTCCACGTGGACCAACCAGGAGCGGTCAAGTGTTGACCTCGGTCAACTCCCTGACCGAGGCCTGCCAGGCCTGACACTTGCGATTTTTGCCCCATTTCGAGAAATTTTGGAGCCTCATCCTTCCATCCTCTGGCCTCGATTCATTCTTGAAAATCTTTCCTTGATCTTCCCTCAGCCACGCCATGCCTGCAGATCACGTAAAATCTCCATCACTTGCGCGAGGCCCTCACTTGAAGGGGACGCCACCATCTTGTACATAATCGACCCGCCATCTTCGAGCTTCAATTTGAACCCTTCTTGGCCACCAATACCCCTCCCTGTTGCGCTCTTCACGTTGCCGGAGGTGACAGCTCCTCAACCGTACCCTCAAGCGAGTCGAGGAAGCCTCGAATCGGCTCTACCATCTCTGCTGACATCCGGCATCGAGGTTCCCCCTCCTCTGGTTCCGGCCATCGAGGTATACCCCTTTTCCCCCTTTTTCTTTTCGCTTTTTATTTCCCGTAGTGCTAGGATCGTTTCCCCCCTCTTATCTTCAAGTTTTGTCCACTAAATCGTCGTCCATCGATCATCGCTGGAGCGCACCTCCTGCCGAAACTTCTCCACCTTCCATAGCCCATTTCCGACACCTATTCCACCTCCGCGGGGTCCAGGCACTTTGCCCTGGTCCCCTTCACCCTCTTTTGCATGTCAAAGCACCGTCAAAGCGACTGGAGATCATTTTGCGTGGTTCGCCGGAGCTACCTGGAGCACCGAGCTCCGCCGCCTTCGCGCCAGCGCCACAACGCCCCCCGATGAACCCGAGACCTCCAGCACATAGCCTGACCTTCCGGGAGCACACCCGACCATTCTTCACGCCTCCAGACCGCCGGAGACCCGAGATCGAGCTCGGGGAAGTTCACCTCGCCGGCGTTCTTCCCCGTTCTTCCCCTTGGCTTCTCCGTCGTTCGATCGGGCCGCGGCTCCAGTTCTGATCTCAGCCGTTGGATCGCGTCGCGCTACCACGGTCAGATCTTCGGCCGAAGATCTAATCTTCACCGTCCAGCGTGAACCGTCATCATGCAACCTCGAAGCGCCACGTGTCAAGAGGGCGCTCCGCAGCCGTTCGATCACGCCGAGGATATTAGGCGTGGGTATTTTGCACCTACACCCTCGCCAATTTTATATTTTATTTTTAGTCCCAAAACTATTATTTGTAGTTTAAATATTTCTGTAATATTTGCATCCAGACCCCCGTACTTTCATTATTTGCACTTAGGTCCAGTCCGCGTCACCTCACATGACCCGTGCACGTGGGGTGGTGGGTATTTTGCAAGGACCCCCCTGGGTGTTTGTCTATTTCGGTTTAGTCCATGAAATTTTTATTTAAGTTGTAATATTTTGGTGAAATTGCATCTGAGCCCCTGGAACTTTGTAAAATTGCAAAAATACCGCTGCTTGGTCACGTGCCTAGTGCGTGTGAGTTTGGATATTTTGTAGCGAACCCCCTCTGGGTTTGGGTATTTATTTTTAATCCCGAAAATTGTGTTTCACGTTATATATTCTTGGAAAAATTGCAAGTAGGCCCATGGACTTCTGTGTATTTACGTTTATGTCGTTGTCAGTATTGTATTTTTGCTTGGATGTTTGCATTTATTTCATGCATCATTTTCCACTCGAAAAATTACCAAAAACATACCATGGATTCCTGTTGCATTGTAATTTAACGCCATATTTTTATTTTGCATTTTTATTGCATTTTTCATATTTATAAAAAATCAAAAAACAAGCTTTTTTGTTACTATTTGCATTAGAAAATACATAAAAATTATAAAAACTCTTTGAAAAATTCTTAAAAAATTTATTTCGTGTGTTTTAGTTTATTTTATTTCTGACCAAAAATACCTAAAAATTACAAAAGAAAACCCCTAAAAATAGCAAAATTCTCAAAATCTTCATAAAAATCTAAAAAATTCATAAAAACTCCAAAAATTGTGTTTTCTGTCTCTGGAATTTCCTTATCCTATTATCTATCTATAAAAATTAATTTGACAAATTTTCACTCATGTTTGCTATTTTATTTCTATCTTTTTGTCTCATATACATATTGTATTCACTGTTTTCAGTATTTTTGACTTTAAAAAATCAAAAAATTAAGAAAAATCTAGAAAAATCACAAAAACATCATAAAATTATCAAAAGCCCAAAAACATTTCATTTCCTGATTTTTAAATAATTTCCCTTATTTTTATAAATCCTTATTCTTCTCTTTTCTTACATTGTGTATATATTCTATTTAGAGAGAAAGAAAACAAAAAAATATAAAATATAAAAAGAAAATATAAAATCAGTAAACTAAAAACCAAAATATACAAAAATATAAAATCATAAATTAAATAAAAAAATTAAAAATTAAAAACCCACAAAAATATTGCATATTTGTAGGCAATTGATCATACATTCACACTTTGTGCATTTTTGCCTTGTTCTATCTTGTTTGCTCCCTGAGTTCGACACTCTACACATACTTGCACTATACACATATTTTATAGAGTTATAATAAATTTTAACTCCACCTTTGCTTGTCATTGTTTGATTTGATATTGTGGGTTAATTGTTGACTAACCCGGGTTTCGTGAGCGGTCGCCGCAGTGACTTTTGTCTCCGCCTTGTGTGAGACATATTTAGACCATCGCATTTCTCGAGTTATCAGGTACCAACCTAATCGTTCTTATGAATGAATCAGTCTATAAAGTATGCATCCTAAAATCGATTTGTTACTAAGAAGACCAGTCCAAATAATTTTGTTGAGCTCATGTTTAATCGGACATGTTCACAACCATCCAAAATGTTTAAACTCAAATAGTCATGTACTAATCGCCATCACTTATAAATCACTCTCACATTTCGTGATTACTGCATTTTTACTATGTTTTGGAGTACTATATAATATTCAGATTGATTGGAGACATTATTGGAACTGTTGAAAATATAATGTGGAGTTTGCTTATTTAGACTGACATTGTAAATGGGCTCAACAATATGTGGGCTTAAAGATCTCCCTTTAATAATTCAGAGAGAGGCCCACTTGAGAGAAGATTCTAGAAAAGAGAGAGGTAGAGAAAATATCTATATATTTCTCCACCTCCCACCAAAATATCTAGATATTCTCTCTTAAATAATAAGCATGGAAGATGATTCTAGATCAATCTTACAAAATATCGCCACCCTCTTAGATGACATATAAATAATACCAAAAAGGTCCTCATTTCACAACAACAACACAACAAGAAGAACACCATCACATCCACTATTGCAACAAGAATCCCCCTCCTTCCAAGTCTTGTAAGTTTTTCTCCCTTTATTGGAAATATTGTAAGTCCTCTTATTGTAAAAGCTCAAGTCTTGTATGTAAGTTCATGTTTTAATGAAAATAAATTCTTGAGTTCACATCGCTATGTGCATTGATCCATATTATCTCCCTCTAATTTGTTTCTTATCTACCACTAATTTTCAGTTGCTCCAACAAGTTTGGTATAAGAGCCACCACCTTCCTCACATCCTTATTTAAGTCTTTTTCTTGTTTCTTCACACCACAGCATCCACCTCCAACACATCTTTATTCAATTACACCCAAAACTCTATTATTGTCTTTGATGGAGAAAGTTATGATTATTGGAGTCTTTAATAAAGACCCTATTCATCTTAAAAGATTTGTGAGAGCTAGTTATAGAAGATTATGAGGAGGCTAAAGATGTGGATGCACTTTCTTCATTAAATAAAGGAAAGAAGAAGGAGATTAAGGAGAACACGAAGAAATGTGCAAAGGCCCTTCTCTTCATCTAAAAAGGAGTAAGAAAATATATCTTTTCTTACATTTCTGAAGCAACTAATTCTAAAAAAGCATAAGAGATTTTTAAAAAATAATTTAATGGATCCCTAAAGGTAATTTCTATCAAGCTTCAATCTTCACTGAGAGATTTTGATAATCTCTTCATTAAAAATGGTAAACTATGGAAGGGCTCTTTTCAAGAGCTTCTATTATTATAAATTAAATTTGAAACTATTGAGATATTATTGCAGATAAGGAGGTAGTTGAAAAGATATTAAGAAGTTTACCTGCAAAATTTGATCATGTTGTTGCTGCTATTGAAGAATGCAAAAATCTATCTTCTCTTTCTGTATATGAATTAATGGGCTCACTTGAAGCACATGAGTAAAGAATTAGCAGGTTTGCTACTCAACCCTTGGAGCAAGTATTTCAAACAAAAATGAACATCTTCAAAGCTATGAATAAAGATCATGACAAGCAAAGAAAAGGGAAATATGTAAAGAGAAAAGAGCATAATGGAAGACATGGATCCTACAGATTTCAAGACAATGGAAGAGCAAAAGAAGATATAATAAAGAGCTCTAGGTAAAAGAAAATATTCTTCTCATTGCATTATTTACAAGAAAGATAATTATAAATACAAAGATTGTAGATTCCATTGCACAAAGTATAAGATTGCAAATTATTCTCAAAGGAATTGTTGGTTCCAAAAGAACCAGTCCAATTATATTGCAAAAGATGAGGTTTCTAATCCATTACTTTATTCCTGCATGAACACTAAAGAAGTGTCTAAAGAAATTTGGTATGCCGATAGTTATTGTAGTAAACACATGATATGGAACAAAGATACTTTTGTCAGCCTTAAGAAAAGACATAGTTCATAAGTTATGCTTGTAGATGAAAAGCTATAAATTATGAAAGGCAAAGGAGTTATTGTAATACAAACAAAGAAAGGTACTTCTAAACCCATTCATGATGTTCTTTATGTTCCCGGCTTAACTGAGAATCTTCTAAATGTTGACCAACTTATGAATAATAATCATTCTTTAAGATTTGATAATGAAGTATGTAAGATCTTTAATAAAAGAAGAAAGCTACTAATTGCAGACATTAATATGACTTTAAATAAAGTCTTTCCATTATCAATACATTTAAAAGAAGTCTATTCTCTAAAAGCTATAAATGAAGATGATTCTCTGTTATGGAATTTAAGATTTGAACATTTAAATTTAGAAGACTTATGCTATTAAAGTAGAATAATTTGGTAGTTGGACTTCCATTCATTAAGAAAGATGAAAATATATGTGAGCATATATGGCAAGATGCATAGATTGCCTTTTACGAAGACATCATTGAGAGTGAAAGCTCCACTTGAGTAGATGCACTCAGATGTATGTGGACCAACTCAAATTCCATCTATCAATAGAGCCAGAAACTTTCTATTATTTGTTAATGATTATAGTAGAATGATATGAGTTTACTTCTTGAAAAAGTCAGAGGTCTTTTCTACTTTTATCAAGTTTAAAGCTTTTGTTAAAAAGTAGAGTGGAAGAAAAATAAAAATCTTTCGATCAGATCGTGGAGGAGAATTTACATCCTAAAAATTCCGAGACTCTACATAGCTCAAGGAATCAAGAAGGAGATAATAGAAAGATATACTCCTCAACAAAATGAAGTAGATGAAAGAAGAAATCGAACAATCTTTGAGATGGCAAGAAGCATGTTGAAAGGTAAGGGTCTTCCTAACAAACTTTGGGTAGAGGCAATAAATACTGTGATTTATATATTGAATAGATCACCTACCAAAGTAGTGTTGGATAGAACACCTTATGAAGCTTAGTATGAAGATAAAATAAATCATTGAAAGTAAATAATCAAAGACAATATCTCGATATTCTAAGAAGCAGTAGAAAATAAGTTATTATACAAAAGCTAAGCATATTTCTACTTCAAGCAGAACAATTGACAAATAAATGGCCAAAGATTTTCTAACAACTATATTATGCAAAGATGTACAAGCTGCCCTGATGAAAAGGAATGGAATCTCCCAAGGAAGAAGAAAAAGGAATAATGGAATTCGTCATCACCATATGCAAGAGAAGTAAAATGAATAAGAATTTCATCAACACAGAAGATAAAGATGTGGATATTTTGTAAAGCTACTTCCAGCAAAAAAGGTCTAGTGTTGCAAGATGATAATGTAAATTACAAATTAAGAGCAGATGTTGAAAATATAATTTAGAGTTTGCTTATTTGGATTGTCATTGCAAATGAACTCAATAATATGTGGGCTTAAAGATCTCCCCTTAACTAATTAAGAGAAATGTCCACTTAGGAGAAGATTCTAGAATAGATAGAGGTGGAGAAAATATCTAGATATTTCTCTATCAAAATATCTATATATTCCCTCTTAAAGGATAATCATGAAAGATGATTCTAGATCAATCTTTCAAAATATCTCCACCCTTTTGGAGAGCCTATAAATACCATCAAAGAGGTCCTCATTTCACAACAACAACAACACAACAAGAAAAACGACAACATATCCACTACCCCAACAAGAGTCATTCTCCTTCCAAGTCGTGTAAGTCCTTCTCCCTTTATTGCAAACAATGTAAGTTCTCTTATTGTTAAAGTTCAAGTCATGTATGCAAGTACAAGTTTTAATGAAAAGAAGTCTTGAGTTCACATCTACATTGTGCATTGATCTATATTCTCTCCCTCTAATTTGCTTCTTATCCACCACCAATCTTCCATTGCTTTAACATGAATCATGTGATCGTGAACCGATGGTTGTTGGGTCATTTTTAGATTCTTGGACGGTTGATTATAGGATTTTTGACAATTTTAAGCACTCCCTCAAACTTAACCGTTGGCTTGTCTTTTTTATCAATGGAAGTTTTTAATAACTATAGTTTCGTTGTTAGAGTTTTGATAATCAAAATTATGTAGCCGAAACTTCCTTTATCTTATGTCAATGGAAACTTCATTGATAAAAAGGATTTTTACATTTTTATCCTTCTAAAAACTTTGTTAACAAACACTTATCTTGTATACTTACCTATTTCACAATTTTATGATGATCCTTACAAAACATATCTATTAAAACTTACCCATGTCATTAACCTCTATAGATCACATTGTAATACATAACGATCAAAATATAAGATACGAAACTTATAAAATAATCAGCAGTATGTTGATTTATTTTTAATCTACCTCATCTTCAACTTCTTCTACATTTTCCTCTCTTGCTCTTTTCTTTCTCCGTCTCTTTCTTTATTTTTATTGTGACATATATCATATTGTTTGACTTTTTCTCTCTTCATATTCTTGCTATCTTTGTCTTCTCTCTCTTTATCTTGGGACATATATAATTTACCGGTAAAAAATAATAAATAAATCAATCAAAGTACGAGAATATTGGTATAGTGCTTCTTTTGAAAGTTAAAAACTCTCATTTTCTCCATGTTTTGAAAGAAAGATCTCTTACTTTTATTCACATTCCCATGAAAATAAATACTATTGTTCACATTTTGTAACAGACATTGACACCAAATGAAACCCTCGAGGCATAGTCACGCATCTTGTACTTGTAAAGTGTGAGATTGAGTTATAAGAGAGGCAGATTACTAATTCTAAACTTATGCTTAAGCAATTTGGGTGGTGACCAATTGGTCCAATTAGGCTAAATACCAAAAAATTATCAAGACTAGTCATTCTCGATAATGACTCGAGTCTATGTCTAAGACATTACACACGATATCCTCTAATAATTGAAAATGCTATTCAAGAAATAGAGTCATATCTCCAAAGAGGCAAAAGAAATAGGAGGAGACGGCTTCAGTATGCAACCACTACTGTTACGGGAAATAAATAGTGAACCATATCGCAATAAGTATGTTATCAATAAGTCTAGTTTGGTTCAAGAGATAAAGGATTATTGTTCCATAACCCATGCTTAAACATTTTGGTGGTGGTCAATGAGTCCATTCGGGTCCAAATCTAACACGTTGTGAAGGCCAGCTATCCTCGATAAGGTTTGAGTTTAGATCCGAGATGTTACACAATATCTAGAAGATAAATCTCATTTGTGTGTGTATGTGTAAGAGAGAGAGTGCATGCGTATGCTATCACTACAAAAATTTTGACCTAAGGCAATGAATATTTTGAACATTCATTGCAATATTTTTCGATGTTAAATGTATAACAACAAATATTATTCATTTAAAATTAGATTTTGTTATTTTAATCAACAACCACTTTTATGTTTATTTCTAATGGTTCATATAACCAGGGGGCCGAACCCTTTTTTATATGGCCCCTCCTTAAATGTATAAATAATATTGTTGTAAGAGAAATATTATAATCTATTTAATGGTCAAGTGGTAGACTAACAATGTAATCATTTTGGAGACATGTATACGAATCTTACCTCCCCACAATTTAATTTATACATAATTTATTAAATCACTTCATAGTATTAAAATTACATTTATAATTTGATATAAAATTATATTCAAGCTCATGTATCTCTCCCATTATTTCTAAAACTCCTTGTAAATGAAATAAAATTTGTTGTTTCCTTCAAAATTTCACTTGATAATTTAGCCTTTTGTGATGATTTAGAGATGCTTAAATTATTAAATTAATCAAAATTTAAAAATGTCCATTAAAATAATATCTATTAGAAAACTAACCTTAATATCAGATTTAACTTGTAAGTTTATCAAAATTGAGAAAAGTGCATTTTAAAATATTAACTATATTAATATTATTTGATACAATTATTTTTCTATTTTGAGCACACATGATAGCTATTTACTTAGCCCCTCCTTGATAAAACTCTTGATTCTGCCCCTACATATAACAACGATTTATCCATTTGCTTATTCGTTAAAATTTATACAAATCCTTGCTAAATTACCATTTATTAGAAGCTAAAAACACGCCGAATAACCATTGTTATGCGATTTGTTGCTAGAAATACAACAACGAAACAATAATAATTGTAAGTTTAAAGAATCAAGTAACGAATATTATTCATTTTATACATTTAAGTACGGATGATATGACAACACTACAACAAAATTGAGCTATAGTGACGATGTAACTTAATTAGTCGTTGTTAAACATATAATGACGATATTATTCGTTGCGAAATGAGTTTTCGTATTCAAAATTAGCAACGAATATCATATCTGTCATTATATGATTAGCAACGGTGCATATAGCGACGCTTATCCGTTGCTATTTTTCAAAATATCAACTAATCGACACTATTTTTAGTTCAAAATTTAGCGACGATTGAAAAACACACCACCCGATCAACTTCTTTATTCCTGCAAAAGAGGCAAAAATAACTTTACGGTTGTTGTATCGACTTGGTGAGTTTTGTCAGAAAAGATTAATATAAGTTATCTTCTTTATTTTTATTAACTCCTAAACAAGATGTATAGTGTCAAGTACGGGAGTGTCGAACTCAGGGAGACAAAATGTTGGAAAATATGGTCAAACTATAGAATACCTAAGGTAAATGGTATCCTAATTTTTAATTAATTTCTAAGAATTTTTCTAATTTTTATTCGAATTTTAAAGAATTTTTATATTGTTTTTATAATTTTTAGGTATTTTATAATTTTTTTATTATTTTAGAAAATATTTTTATTTTTTATTTTATTTTGAGGATTTTATTTTTTCCGTTTTTACAATTTTTAAAGGGTTTTTAAGTTTTTAGGAATTTTTAATTATTTTTAATGTGAAAATTAGGTTTTTTATTGAGACCTATGACATATTTTGAATTTTAAATATTGAAAATAATATGGAAATATTTTTATCTTATTTTTAATGGAAAATAAATGAAATTATCTTTCCAATGATAGGTTGTGTGTTTTTTAGATGATTTTTATTTATTTAGTTATGAATTTTTGAAGTTTTTATAAATTTTGTATTTTATTTATTTATTTTAATATTCAATTTTTATTTTATTTTTAGTTTATCATGTAAAATATAGTAAAATATACTAAGTATATTTTTTATAGGATTTTTAAGAGTGTTTTTATATTTTTATGTGTTATTAAAGTTTGTTATGTTTTTTATTTTTGAAATGATTTATTAATAATAGAAATTATTTTTATTTTTGAAAAATGATTGAATACTATATATAATATATTATACATTATTATTATGTATTTTTTCTATTTTGTATTTTTATTATAATGTATTATAGTATATATGGTATTCTATATAGTTTAAGGGTATGGACGTAATTTCCTGGAAAGATAAGAGTACGAATGAAAATTGTGAATTTGCACGATCTTCCGTGCAAATATCCCAATGGATCACATGATGTGCATGTGATGTGAAATGCAGTGATCATCACGCAATCTGATGAAATCTGAAGGGCCTCGGCGTAAACTTTTCAGAAAGCACGTGGTCGGCCATGTGAGCACTACCTGTAAAGGGCTTGTTTGCAATATCGAGAAACACCGAGGGATGTTCGCAAAATGCTCGAAAAAAACCGTCGTGCACGTGAAAAGCACGCGTACCGCTGTTTGCGTTAAGCGGTGAGTTGCACAATGCGACTGATGGTTCCAAGCGTGGCCGACACGTGGCGAGAAACTAGCTCATGGATCAAATCTGATCCAACGATGTTTGAGCGGCTTGGAGTAAATACCGTGTTCTTATGTTTTTCCCCGATGTGTTTCTCTCCTGCGAAGAAGCTTTCGATAAAAAAATGGTTACGGCTTACAGTCAATGAAGGTACAGTTCTCTAATGTTCGGTGTTGACCCGCGACGAAGGTTGACGCGGTGGCTCGTGCACGAATCCGACGAATTTGTTCTGATGTAAATGTGGACTCGTCCAGGTGTTCTTCATCACGAATGAGATCTCAATGATGAATGACCTATTTGTGTTGTTCACGGAGTATCCCTTCACGGTATGCTTGGAAATGGATCTCTGGTTTCCAAGTGATCATAAAAATTATGTTCTAGATGTTTCGCTTCGATTCCAGATATTCTAGATTCCGATGAAGATCGTCTGTGTCTTCATCGACCCATGGCCTTCCTATAGGATAAAATCCCGATGGTGATAACGATTCTGCAAATGAAATGATCGGTTCGAAGACTAATCCTCGGCCAGGAGTTACTAATGGTAGGTATCGATCAAATGTGGAGTTGAGAAGATTAGATTAGGGATGTCAGAGAGGATAATCGCAGAAATGAAGAAAAGTAAGAGAAGCAGAGAACAGAGGATTCGGTAATAGAAGGGATAACAGCGGATAAACGATGAATGAATCCTACTTGGAAACGGATGAAAACGCACCTGTGGAAGAGTTATTGCCTCGATGCCCGATGGAAACAGAGGCTTCTCGCAGCAAAGGATGATGGTGCGGTGAATCGTGCGGCCCTCGATCACCTCGACCTCGCTCACGGAAAACCAACTGAGGAAGCTGTCACCTTCCTTGCTTCTAACCGGAGCTATGGGAGTGAAGGTTGGGGAAAATGGCAGATGCTCGGCCGAAGGGGGGTTGGGTGCTATTTATAGATGAAGAAGGAGTCCAGTCATCGTCGTGGTGACGTGAACGAAGGTGTTTGCGCGAACGGCCGGCCGTTGAGGTGGTTGATGGCCGGTGGCTGGAGAGATGGAAAGAGGGGGTATTGGGTAGAGGAGGAAGGAGGAGGAGGAAGGAAGTATAAGAAGGAAGAAAGGAGAGTCGTTGGGAAAGGAGGAAAGGGAAGGGGTTTGGTAAAACAACTTTTACCTAGAGAGGGTAACATGCTTTAGATGAATGCTATGTCATCTCACATACATGTGGCAACCATCTAGTGTATAGCATTTAATTAATTATGGTTGAACCATCTGGTTCGCACGAAATTTGAACAACATAATATAGGGATATAGTGATGAATATTTACGGAAAATTTTCTAAAAAAATAAGAAAATAGGGAAAATGGGACGGGGGAGCCAAGTTAGCTCCTCCTAGGGGGCAACCCAATTAAACCCCAAAAATATTGGCATCTGATAAAATTTATCCCTATCTTAATATATGTTTCATGCTACAAATATTTTTCGCTATCAACTAAAATTGAACTTGGATATGATTAATTTTTTAAAAATATGGATGATTTTGCCATATATATACAAATTCGTGTAACATATTATTCGAGTAATGTTTGCGGATCTAGATAATATGGATATATGTTGTCAATCAAAATGGAGATATATTTCTAATATTATTTCCATCATCAACCAAATTTGTTTTTCATATACAAATAAAGATCATATTGATTAGTATAAATATAATATTGATATCAAAATATAATTAATCAAGAAAAGAAAGGGGAAGATGGGTGATCAATCCTCCAACTATAATTAATTAAATGCTATACACTAGATGGTTGCCACAAGTATGTGAGATGACATGGCATTCATCTAAAGCATGTTACCCTCCCTAGGTAAAATTTGTTTTACCTAGAGGATCCAAACCCAAAGGGAAGGGGAGGAAAGAGAAAAAGAAATGGAGGGCGAATGACAAGCTGCCATGTGGTAGAAGACAAAACAGGGAAGAGACAAAAGATGATTATACAAATATATGAATACTAAATAAATACATCATATATTAAATTAAATAAATAAATAATGTCGATATAAATTGTAAATAATTTAGTAATTGATTAATTTGTAATTTTTAATAAATTAGATAATAAATTAAATAAATAATATAAATAACAAAAATAAAGGTATATTGTACATTATAACAATACGGACTTGAAAACTGCATTTTTCACATTAACTCCGATTTTAGCAAAACTAGTGTTATTTTGTAGATAATTGAATAATATGATTTTTGGGACCGAGTTTGCTCAATTCGGAGTTCATACGGCCGAGTTATGAGGTCGGGAAAAAAAGTAGTGGCTCGAGGTTTCAAGTTTTATTGGTATTCTGGGTTAATTATATTTTTATATATAATTTTAGAAGACTTTAGGAAAAAGAATTAAGTTAATCGATTTTACGGTTATTTATTAAAAAAACACGGGAAGTTTCTACATATAGTACATATATACAAAGGGTCCAAAACGCCAAAACTCACCAGTTTTATCCGAATGTTTTTCTGATATTTTTAATAAATAGTACTATGTAGAAAACAGATTTCAAATGAGTTTGGCCCATTTGGAGTTTTCTATAAATAGATACGAACCTTGGAAGTCGGCTATTGCGTTTTTTCAGTTCATTGTGGTTAATTAATTTTATGACAAAATATTTTTCTGATATTTTTATAAAATAATATATATTTTTATGAACAATTTTTGTAGGAGTGTTTTGATTTGAGATGGTTTTGATGATAAATAAAATATGTGAAGTATTTACATGGTGAAAATGGGTAATTTATATTTTTGGTCTTTATTTTCTTCGTATTTTTATAAATTAGGATCCTTATCTTCTCCTACTTATTTCTTTTATCGACACGGTCAATATTGACATGGTCTCAGGGTTAGGATCAGTCTGTATATCTTCTACATACATCCTTCTTTTCTTTTATTTTTATTTTTTTATTCTTTTATTTTGGATAAAATAAGTGTTAATTATATAATATTAATATTTGTGGTTAGAATGTTAATTAGATGGAATTAGTGGATATTTACATGCATTTTACCAAGTATTTTATCCAAAATGAAAGAATAAAGACGATGAATCACGGATTCATCGTTCCCCTATACTTTACCTTTACTAGTCCCTTAGCAAACATTTATTCTATAAATAAGTGCAAGTAAAAAGAAAAAGAAAAAGGAAAAATAAAAGAACTTAGAACATGATTGTTCTTTAAACTGAATTTCACTTCACCAAAAATCTAGAGCTTGGATTAAGACCTTTGGATTAATAGTGTGTTGGTACTCTATTAGAATTAGGATTTAAGTCTCGACAGCCCTCAAGTTCCACAAATCCTTATCCAGATTCACCCCACTCAGATCCACCCATTCATCACGTAAGCTTTTTATCTTTGAAAGAAATTTGACTATGTGTGAAAGGTTTTAGCTCTTCCCGCTCTAGAAAAGCAAAGAAATCGCCCATCCAATTACACACTCCCATTGGGCCCTTGCCCAGTAACTCAATCCTCGAGGAGGGAGGTATTTCCTTCTGAGATCAGGTCGTGTTGTGTCCACAATAGAATAAGAGAGAAGCTAGAAGAAGAAGAGAACTGGAGTGTGATCGGTGTAATCACATCTCTTGTGAAGCCTGGCTAGTTTAGCCAAGTCTCCACGAAGACATGCAGGTTTTTCTGAAGCTCGGACCATTGTGATCATTTTTGGAATTTGGTGTATTCGGCTTCTTTTTGGTAGAGATAATTGTTGCACCATATAGGTCTTTTGTGCCCTGATGAATATAGAATCTTTTCAGTCCTTCCATTTTTTGGGGTCTTAGAAAAATCGTGCCAGCAGATCCTTCCCTCATCCGAAGCTTTATTTAAACCCTATCTCTCCAATCTTTAGACATCATCACTGCCAGACAAGGATGGAAACGCATCACTGAAATGGATTGCCCTTCGCAACCCTATGCAGGTCGAGCTAAGTGTAGAGTGCATGAGTTCAAAATTGGTTCAAATGGAGAAGAGTTAAACGGATGACACCGGGTGTCTTACTTAGGCACTTTCAAGTTGAATTCCAAACAAGGTCTCATGGAATCCAAAGAATTAAGTCTACAAGACCTGAAGAGTCTCAATTCCCATTCCTAATAAAGTCCCTTTAGAATTAAGGGGATTAAGGCCTAAACCAAGCTCCATCTCTCGGACTTAGATCCATTTGGTTCAAGAATCAAACTTGTTCTGAAAATTACAAATGAATGCAACAATTTTTTTATGATGTAGATTTTTCGGCTTAAATGTTTTAAATGGATTTTAAAAAATTTTGCAAATTTTTATTGAATTTTAAACTTTTCAATTTTTAGGGATCTTTTTGAAAGAGTTAGTGCATTAATTACATTTATAAAAATTTTACACGAATTTTGTATATTTTACAAAGAATTTTATACAAATTTTATATACAAGTTATACAACTTTTATACAAGATTTTTGTAAGGATTTTACTTTTCAAAATTTTAAGGATTTTATCAGAGAATTTTACAACTTTTTTATTTACAATTTTGAAACCATTTTTTATATGATATTTTTACGATTTTCTTGCAGCTTTGAGAAACCCAAAATATACACCCATACTTTTAGGAAGCCTTATTATTAAAAATACAATAAAGTACGAGTTATGACTTCTAAAGTATATATATACACACGACATCCCATATACTTAGCATGACCTATGTCCTCATAGTAACCAAAGAAGAGGCAAAGGATGACATAACTCGAGCTAAGTATAGATCAGTGAAAAGAATCTATACTACAATGACTCAAAAGAACAACAAATAAAGAATAGAAGTCGGTCATCTCCTCTATATTTAGGATCAAGTGATCCTAAGAATAGCAGACTAAAAATAGAAGATAATCGAGGTCAAGAAAATGTACATACTCAATGGCTCGGCTTGTCCCCCCTATACTTAGGGTAAAATATCCCTAAATATAGAGACAAAAATCAAAAGGTGAGGGATAAGCAAGGGAGTAGATGATATGAAAACCGAAAATGATCAAAAGGGGAAATGAGCGATACCACCCCCTATACTTAGGGTAAAGCACACCCTAAGTATAGGCAACAATAGAGGTGATCAAACAGGACGAATGAACACACGGTGTCTACACCCCATATACTTAGGATAAAGCACATCCTAAGTATAGCAAAATTCTAGATGAACTTAAGGGTGTAAGACAAACGAAAAGAGAGGAAAGAATAAAATTGAAAATATATACAAGAGATCTTTGCAAATAAGGTATGAGAAGCATAGTGTAAGAACGAATAGATCATCTCATATAAAATAGATTAGGGCAACCTCAATGGTCGGCGGTTCATGATCGAGAAAGGGTTTCAACCGCTGACCGTTTACTCAAAAGGTGGATTCAGATGACAACTCAGATATATCGATGCTACCGTTGTCGTACAACTTTTTGACAATGTAAGGGCCTTTCCATTTACTCTGGAGTTTCCCTGAAAATAATTTCAGTCTCGCATCGAATAACCATACTTTCTGATTCGGCTCAAACTGCTTGTGGCTGATGTAAGAATCATACCACTCTTTCATCTTCTCTTTGTAATGAAGGCTACTAGTGAAGCTTGATCTCTCAACTCTTACAGGGTTGCTAGTTCGATTTGCCTCTGATCTCTCGAATCGTCCAGATCAAAAATCATTTCTTTCATTGCCCACAAGGATTTGTGCTTGATTTCCACAGGTAAGTGGCATGGCTTGCCATAAATGAGTCGAAAGGGAGATGTACCCAATGGAGTTTTGGATGTTTGATATGCCCAAAGAACCGAGTCCAAAAGCTGTGACCAATCCTTTCGGTCTGGGTGAACAACCTTCTGCATGATCGTCTTGATCTCCCTATTTGAAACCTCGGCTAGACCATTCGTCTGAGATGATACGGAGTAGCAACCCGATGGTCTATACTGAACTCGTTAGCAAGTGCTTTTAACTTGTCATTGATGAAGTGGCTACCCCCATCTGATATCAGGACACGAGGGACCCTGAACCGCGTAATGATATGCTTTCTCAGGAACTTGTGAACTGTGTTCGCATCAGCAGCTCGGGCAGGAATAGCCTCTACCCAATGACACACATAATCCACAGCCAAAAGGATATACTCAAATCCCTGACTTTTAAGAAATGAGCCCATAAAGTCGATACCCCATGCATCAAACACTTCACAGAGGTGAATCAGTTGCATCAGCATCATATCTCTATGTCCACAAGTACCCATAATCTGGCAGTCAGTACATCTCTTTACGAATGTGTGAGCATCCGCAATGAGCGTAGGCCACCAAAGGCCTAATTGAAGCATCTTTTGTGTTGTCCTCTTCCCCGAATGGTGCCCTTCAGCTTTTAATCTATGAAATACATGAGGACACTTTGGTATTCCTCCTGAGGAATACACTGACGCCAGACGGAATCCGCTCCTTCATAATAAAGGACAGGATCCTCCCAATGGTAAGACTTGGCTTTAGCGAGGAAAGTCTCAAGCCTCTGTCTGGACCAACCTTGTAGGACTTTCTTAGCAACAAGAAAGTTCACAATGTCGGCATACCATGGCAGCGAGGTGACAACAAGAACCGCCTCGTCGGGGAAGGTCTCAATTATTGGTGTATCAAACTCAACAACCTCAGGTGTTTCTAACTGGGAGGGGTGATCCGCCACCACATTCTTGACTCCAGGATTATCCTTTATAACAATATCGAATTTCTGGAGTAGAATGATCCATCTGGTCAGACGCTGCTTCGAATCCTTCTTATCCATTAAATATTGGATGGCGGTGTAATTAGTTAAAATAGTGACTTTAGATCCTAAGATGTAGGACCTAAATTTATCTAAGGCAAATACTATGGCTAGCATCTCTTTCTCTGTAATTGTGTAATTCTATTGCACGGAATCCAAAGTCTTGCTAACGTAGTGTATGGCATATAGAAGGTCATCCCTCCTCTGTCCCAATACAACCCAACGGCGAAATCGGAGGCATCCGTCATGATCTCGAATGGGAGAGACCAATCGGGTGGCTGAAAGATAGGAGCCTCTACAACCATGTTCTTGACAGTTTCAAATGCCAAAAGACACTCATCATCAACAATAAACTCGATGTCCTTCGCAAGAAGATTAGATAACGGTCGGGCAATTTTGCTGAAGTCTCGTATGAAACATTGATAGAAACCGACATGCCCGAGGAAAGACCGTAGCTGCTTCAGATTGGACGGTGGATTGAGTTTCTTTATGATATCTACCTTGGTCGGGTCCACCTACATGCCCCGGTTGGAGATGATGTGACCAAGGATCATCTCCTGAGTCATCATGAAATGACTCTTTTCTCAAGAAACCACGAGGTTAACCTCTGTGCACCTCTGAAGCATGCGGCCTAGGCTAGAAAGGCATGAGCTGAAATCATCGCCGTAGACCGAGAAATCATCCATGAAGACCTCCAAGATATCTCCCACCATGTCTGCGAATATCGAAAGCATGCACCTCTGGAATGTAGCCGGAGCATTACATAGTCCTAAGGGCATCCGTTTGAAAGCATATGTTCCGAACGGACAGGTGAATGCCATCTTTCTTGGTCTTCTGGAGCAATTGCCACTTGATTATATCCCGAGTACCCGCCAAGAAAGCAATAATGGCTCCTCCCAGCTAACCGTTCGATGATATGATCAATAAACGGTAGCAGGAAGTGATCCTTCTTGGTCGCTTGATTCAACCATCTATAGTCCACACAGACGCGCCAAGAAGTCAGTACTCGGGTAGCAATCTCCTCTCCATCCTCATTAATCACTGTAGTGATATACGTCTTCTTGGGTAACACATGCAATGGACTAACCCATTTTGAGTCGGAGATGAGATAGATAAAATCGGCGCTTGACCACTTGGATATTTCCTTCATAACCACCTCTCGAAGATTCGGGTTCAACCTGCGCTAAAACTCACGAGATGGCTTGGCGTCATCCTCAAGAAAGATGTGGTATGAGCATAGAGCCAGACTAATCCCATGGAGATCAGCTATTGACCATCCGATTGCCTTGCGGTTATTTTCAAGAATCACCATCAGACGAGATTCCTAATCTTCGGTCAGATTGGAAGAGATGATGACCGGAAACATTTTGGATTCACCCGTAATAAATTGGTATTTCATGCTTTGAGGCAAAGGTTTAAGCTCAGGGGGAGAAGGAACGGGAAGAGCAGGATTGATTAGAGCTTGAGAATAGGCTACTAGATTGATGTGCATGAACTCTGCCTGCTCTGACTCAGAAAAATTTGGAGATTGTTGGATGTTCTGATTAGATTCGTTCTCCAGGCTGGTTGTAGGATCTGATAACGGAGTCTAAAGTGATAGGAATTCAGAGAAGCACTGCCAATCAGCATCTTCAGTGATTGACAGTCTTGATAGTTCACTTCGGACTCAAAGAGATAAAGAAGGTCTGAATGATCTAAAAAATTCTCAGAATCGTCTCCATTAAGATCTTCGCTTTTTGGCTCTAGGATTGTGCTCTCCAATCTCCCATCTTTGGATATCTGAATCTCAGCTTCAAATGAAGGTGTGATGAAAGATTGCGTACTTGGTCCAGGCCAGACGACCTCATCATCTGTTTGTATAAAGTCACAATCCTGATGACTATCGGGTTCGTCATCGGATGCTTGCTCTTATTCAGTTGATCAAGATTCCTGGTCTTAGATCGTCTCTATATGTATACTTTCACCCTGAACGTGAAAGTACACCTTCCCAGTACCATAATCAGAAACGGCTTTTGCTGTTGCCAGAAAAGGTCGCCTTAGTATGATCGGGGTATCTATCGCGCATTCAGGGACCGCCATGTCCAACACGACGAAGTCCACGGGGAATTGCAAACCCTGAATGGTAACAATAACGTCTTCAATTAAACCCTTAGGCCTCTTGACCAATCCATCAGCAAACTGCAAGACCGTTTGGCTCGGTCGAAGAGGCCCGAACTTGAACTTGTCGAGTAGGGAAGATGGAAGGAGATTAATCGAAGATCCGCTATCTAATAGAGTCCGATCAAAAGTTTGATTGAGGATCTCGCATCTGACGGTGCTCCCAAATCTGATCTCTTAGTTGAGAGTCGATTCAGAATGGCATGACATGTTTCCTTGGTCCGCACATGGATCTCAGAACAATGATTGCGTTGCCTCTTCTTTCTGCGGACTGTGGTTCGTTCTGTAAGACCTTTCTATAGAAGAGAAATTTGTTCTAAGGCTTCCGAAAGAGTGAGTTGGATCGTGAATTTATCAAGCATCTCTTTCGTTAGATCATTCATTTGAATCTTTTTGAAGTTTTCTTTTTTATCGCCTTTTCCTAAGCAGAGTGCTTTGGGGAAAGGAATATGTACATCCTCCCAGTTAGTCTGTATAATCAGAGGATTAGAAGAAGGAGGAAAAGTTTTTGTAAAACTGGGACATGATTTCCTCGAATCATCAGAAAGAGAAAGATCTTGATCAACACTTTTTTTAATTCTTTTTCGAGTTCTTCTCTTTTGTACATTTTCTGTGATTTTCTATCATCATCACTATTTACAAGGAATGGTAACGAAGCTACATCTGCATTCATCTCTGTCTGCTCTTCAGAATTGGTTGCTTCAGCACCACCATCTCCATTGTCAAAGGGTGCGACTTCAATACCGCCATCAGTGTCTTCTACATGCTCGCTTTTATAATCAGGTGTTTCCTCGTTGAGCCTAGTAGAGTCTCCACCTACTGGAATCATACCACTACTAAGAGAAATGAAATCAACGTCATCACAGAAAAGATAATCATCTGGGAATACCTGTGATTGGAGGGTGGGCTCGATCAAATCTACCTGCTCTGATTTCCACTTTAGATTATTCGAGTTGGGCTCTATCTGGGCAGGCAAGGCGAACTTCCCTTTGATAACATATGTGACATGGGTTTTAAACTCATCCATTTCTCGCCTAAAAGCTGCTTGCTGGTCGGTGATCAAGTTGGCGAGATACTCTAAAGCTGGGTTGTCATGGAAAGGTCCATGAGACTCGGATGAGTCGCCTCGATGGTACTGAGGCTGCGACAGAGCTGGGTGCATTGGAGGGCAATGTTGCTAATACTGATTCTGATAAGCGCTCTGCCTCCACTGAGGTTGCCGGTACATGATGAATACTCATTCACCACTCTATATTCTTTTATTTTAGCTATTAATCTTTGTAAAACATCATGTAGATAGCTGTAAATACAATAATTTACCAATAAGCATGTTTTTTGTAAATATCAATAATTAGCATGTATTTCTGCAAAAATAAAAGAATAAAGAATAAAGAAAAAGAAGGAAATATTTATAATAAATATTGAGTGACCTAAACCCAAGAGAGGGCCCAATACGGGCATGATCGCCAAATAAAATAAGTAGAGAGAGACTGGGCCACTACACCTTGAGAATATTCCTTCTTATTTGTACATATTTTATTTTCACAAAAATAAAATAAAAATGTGTTTTTATTACCTTGTATATATTTCCAAAAATAAAACAAAAATTAAAAATAAAATTAAAATAAAAACAAAATAATTTCTCTCTCACCCTTGTACATAATACATGTATATATGAATAATATATCAATTTATTTCACTCTCGTAAATAGCCAATAAAAACAAAATAAAAAATATTTTATATTCCACATTTTATGTTGTCAATAAATAAAATATAAAATTGGGGGTATTTTTACAAAAATAAGAATATAAAAATAATAATATAAAATACATAGGTATTTTATACATGTATATAATATAATATAATGTATATAGCATAATTTATTTTTCATAAAAATAAATAAAAATCACTAAAAATAGTTTGAAAATTATAAAACATTTTTAATTTTGTAAATATTTTAAAATAAAATCATTTTCTATTTTTAATTTAATTTCCAAATCTTTAATATTTTCTATTTTCTGATTGGTCCAGGAGAGTTTGTTGAGCCTGGTCAACTCCCCCTCCCGGACCCTTCTTCGCCCGAATCCGAGTTTCACTCCATCTTCTCGAATTTTTCTCACTCGGATCGTGGCCTCTTTTGCCCTGATTTCTTCGCCCAATCCTTCCCTTTGGATCCACGACCCTCATGGATCCCTAGGGAAGGTCGGATGTACCTCGATTCGTGTGCTTGTGCCCGTTCTTCCTCATCACCTGGGGTTTGCTATAAATGCTTCATTTCTTTGCCCATCCCCGTAGCTCGCGCCGCATACCCTCCTTTTGCCCTAGAGAGCTTCCCCTTGGTGACAGCTTTTGGAAGCAACCTTTGCTGGTCGGAGTGAGGTGCTGCAGCCGACGCTCAACGCACGTGGCCGGACCTCCACCGCATTCGAGCCTCCCCGCCTTTCGCAGCGTGGTCGAGGTGAAGACCCCCATTGACCTCACCTCCTAGAGCTTAGGATCCTGTTAGGACCATCAGGTACATCTCATTTCGATCCTAGTTCTATTTTATCTCGAATCTTTCATTTGTCCTCCGCCGGCTACGACCCGGCGGTCGGAGCTCCATCGATCACCCATCTCCTTTCCGATAGATTCCCCTGTCCACCGTCACCCTTCCTCCACAACATGATCATCCAAATCTCAGCTGTACGAGCCGAGATTAGGCTTAGGTTCCCTCCTGCGCATCGCTGGAACCTCCCCTCGTCGTTCCCCGTCGCTTCCCTTAGTTTTTAATCAAATAACTTTGGCCGGAGCAAGTCTCCGAGCAGGAGCTTTACCCCACAGGTCGAGTCGCACATGGTAGCACCCCATTTCTCCTCCATCCAACTTCGCTGGAGCCATCCCAGGTCACCACCTCCTTCCCGGAGATCCGACCGGTGGATTCTCTATCCGCCACCGCCACCCGATGCGGAGGAGCGTCGCAAGTCGAGCCCCTCTTCCTGATCGATCATCAGAAGCCCGGAGGGCCACCAATTCTCTGACAAACTTCACCAGGGAGGAGTTCATCCAGGACCCTTCTCCATCGTCGGATCATTGCCAGCCGCCAGTTTGCATCTGGACCATCCATCACCAGAGCCTGACAGGCCATTAGATCTGACATCTAACGGCCCCGTACGCCCCACGTTCGCCCCTTTGTCAGGACCGTTGGATTGGCCAGGTGTCAGCGTCATCACCGTACGTCGCCAGCCACTCAGCGCCCGCCACCTGCCACCCCACGTGAGGCACACGCCCAGCCTGGGTAATTTGCTCCCTTTTCCATGCATTTCTTTTATGATCATATTTAGTCTAAAATAAATATAGCACAGTGGAACATTTTACATATTTGCACCTGCAGTTTTATATATTTTCATTTTAGTCCTCCTTGTATGGGTGTGTGTGCGTCGTCACGTGTCTTTTTGTGACATTTGCATATCTTATCATGAGATTAATGGATGTTATGGTTTGAATTTATTGTTTTATTATTTACATCCATACCCCTGTGCGTGGTGTTTTGGACATGTACTGGAATTAGTGGAAAAATTATAGTTGGCCCCCTGAGCTTTTGACGTGTGTTCTGATTTAGCCCCTAAGACTTATTTTCTTTATGATTTAGTCCATTCGTGTTGTATGTTTTTGATTGGTTGAAATAAATGCCAATTCTCGTCCAAAGTGAAATTTTGACGCATGACTCCTACCATGTTGTAGGAATTTCTATAATTTTTTGGGCTCTTTTTATTTTCATTTTCTATTTTTAAAAAATTCATAAACCTGAAAATTTGCTTCTGTCTAATTTGAAAAATCAACTAAAAATATTAAAAACCTCTAAAAATATCCAAAAAAAATACCGTGTGTTTATTTTGTTGGTTTTTAATTCAGTACAATTTTTATTGCTTTTGGATTTATAAAAACCCTAAAAATTGAAAAACACTTAAAAACATGGAAAAATCATTAAAAAATCTTAAAATTTCAAAAAATTACAATTTCTTTTTCAATATTAGGTTTTTATTTTTCCTCTATCAAAAATTGTTGCTTGAATTTTATAGGCTATTTAGATATTTCTAAATAGCCTTTAGATTCTGACTGCACAGTAGCTTGCATTTTTGTCTTTATTTTATTTTTATAAAATCAATAAAAATCAGAAAAACCTAAGAAAAATACCAAAAACACTTGAATAATTATAAAAACCAAAAATATTTTTATTTTAATTTTTTGACCATTTTTAGTGTGTTTAATAATTGTTGGTTTGTGAATTTGTGAGGGCTTTAATATTTTTCCTTATATTAAAAAATACAAAAAATTGAAAAACTAAAAATCCACCAAAAATAATTTATTTCTTTTATTTTTGAACCCCGACTACTTCGTAGGTTTTTCCAAATCGTGATCCTTGTGATCGACCTTGGTAGCTATACCAGGTAAAATAAAATAGCGAGACCGCTATCTGTTTGCTTGCTTGCTTGATTTTGATATTGGTGGTCTTCTTGAGTTTCTTGATCGATTCCAATCTGAGTGATTGAGGTCGCAACGACCAGTGACACATTTTACCCTTCGTCGCTCGGTTATTCAGGTCATCAGAATGTCACCGTTGCCGGGGAGCATGGCTTAGTAGTCGGCTTTCTTTCGTGACTTTTTCGTTCTTTTTCGGCTTTCTTTTTCAGCTTTTCTTTTTCCTTTCTTTTATTTTGTTTTCTTTTTATTTTTATTTTTGTTTCTTTTTATTTCTTTTTATTTTATTTTATCTGTTTTTACATTTATTTTTCATTTTATTTTATTTTGCATTATTATAATAATTGTTTGGTCTGACACATCTCTGTTTCAATTTTCTTGCGAGGGCCTGAAGATCGAGGCAGCTTTCTTCGGGAAGCTGACGCAACCGCGATACTTGGAGGCATCTTTTTTCTGCATAGAGCTGCAGGAGAGCACGATAGAGAAGAGCAGGTGTATGGGGAGTTTAGTGTAGCTTAGCTTAGATTTCTTTTCAGCACTATATTATTGTTGTAATGATACAGGGACACTCAGAGACTCTCTTGGACCTTGGTGATTTTCTGGATCTGTTTCGCTGAGCTCTGGTGTGCTCGAGGGACCTCACCATGGTTTTTACCGGATTTCGTTTTTACCACCTTTTTATTTTTATATGATTTCTCGAGGATTTAGCCTTAGCTTAGGACTTTCTACTGATTTGTGACGTAATTATTAGGGCCCAACCTTAATTACTTTGCCTGCTCCTATAGATCGAATAATTGGACCTTAATTAATTCACTAATAAAAAAATCTAACCTGGTCACTTGAGGTGTCACGTGCCGTTAGAGGCCGTATACAACGCTGGCAGGATCCATTGTGGCGGCCACCGATCGGCATCACAGATCGGACCGCGACCCCTCCTGTTGACTCGTTAGCTACTGTGCTTCACGTATAGAAATTTCTGCTTAAGGCTGATTTCCTCGTTGCATCATTTAGATTAGTTTTATTTCTGTCTTTCAATTATGCGCGGATCACGTTGCATGTAGAGTGTTGGAGATAGATATACATTCCTTACTTAGCATGCATCATCGTGTTTAGTCACGCATCGGCTTTTTTGTCTTCTCCCCCTGTTTTTGGACTTAACAAAAATCATGAGAACTGAAAAATTCATTAGGCGTTGTTTGATTTTGAAAAAAATACCTGAAAAATAAAAACTATAAAATTGGGAATGTTTAAGCAAACTTGACCTAAAATTCACTTCACCAAAAAAATTATCTTGGGAGAGCAATCCCCTCATTGTATGGTTTGGATGGGCGAGAGAGTGACCCGTACCCTAAGTTAGAGCCATATCCGACCCTTCTTCAGACTACTGGTTTTGAGCTAGTCGTTCTCTAGTGAGGATCGCTCCGGTCTCCGGTAAAGCGGGCCGCGATATCCTTAACAGAGCAAGTCGATCGGGTAGCTGGTAAACGGTCCGCGACTTGTATTGGCTGGGAAAGATCTAGTTTGGAATTGGGACAGTCTCCTGGGGGCGTTAGATTTTTCCCAATAGCTCGCTTAATTGCTTTGATAGACTATTTGATCACCTAATAAAATTGACAAGATAAAAGACCGAACCTTTACGGTCATCAGCTCTGCGTGCGTAGGTGAATCAGGGGTTTTTTTGACCGATCATGTTTGCTATTCAGATCTCATCCGCCTTACTTGCCAGATCGAGATGATGGGTTGGAGGTCCCTTAGGAAGCCTCTGGCTGCACTGCTTTCGAACACTCCAGCCTGCTCATCTAGGTTGGTTCGCGAGAGCCGAGACCCACTCCCCGAACTCGAGTTTGATTCTGCCCTGTTCCCCCTTGACCACCCTTCTACTCGTCCTGAGGTGCCCGAGCAGATACCACAGCAGCCAGTTGATTTATCGGCACCTGAGTTTGGGTCTTTTGCCTTTGCAGAGACCATGGCCAGCAGCGAGGACCGCACCGATGGCCCCAGAGGAGAGCATACATATGTACTGGACCAGGGTGCGATCAACAACACCCTATTAGCTTCCCTAGAGACGATGCAGAGACAGACCCGCGATCAGGGAGCTTTCATGGTGGATATACGCCGGGAGATGGAACAGATGCGAGCAGATAGAGAGCAGCGCAGACCCGGTGGAGGAGACGGACCAGATGACCGACAGCCTGAGGAGCAGCCAGCTCAGCCAGCAGCAGCCGCAGCGAGACTGATGAGGGAGTTGCACAACCCTAGTGCGACTCTCACCCATAGATGGATTGTGTTGCCGGCTATTCTGTGAGATTTCAAGCTCCCCCCTCAGACGATCCAGCTTCTTTCTCTCTTCCACAGACTTGCCATGGAGGAGCTGCACCTTCATCTCCAGGAGTTTGAGATGATATGTAGTACCATCCACGATCGCCTCGTGGACGAGGACACCATTCGGATGATGGACTTCCCTTTCTCCCTCGTCGACAAAGCAGCCAACTAGCTAAAGCACCTAGGGAGATTTGTCACTACATGGGAACAGCTCTGGAACGAGTATCTCAACAAGTATTATCCACTCGGCCGGACCAATGCAGCCAGGGCCCTGATCATCAATTTCTTCATGCTCCCCAGTGAGCAGTTTCACGAAGCATGGGATTGGTTCAGGGAGCTCACGGACCGGTGCCCCATCACGACATATCCAAGCCCAACCTTGTCCGGAGCTTTTTCTGCGGGCTTACACCGGAGTTGCAGGGGTTAGTGAATGCATCTTGTGGGGGCTCATACTTTGCCAAGGATGAGGATCAGGTCTGGGCCATCTATGAGGAGATGGCTGAGAACTATACAGTGATGTCCCAGACCAGACCCTACACACAGGGGAATCCCCAGCCACAGGCCGTGTCCTATCAGAGGATAGCACGGGTAGATGCCGGTCCATCTAGTTCTTTAGCTGCAGCAGCACAAGAAGAGTCGACAACCACTGATATGGGGATTATCAGCGAGAAGTTGGACCAATAGAGTAGATTGAGAAGAAGCAGTGTCAGGGCATGATGCAAATCGATCAGATGGCACAGATGCTGAGTGACCTAAAGACACAGATCATGTGTCTCCAGGAGGCACAGACGGATTCTCAGCCCCGTCTCAGGTTACGGGCAGACACCGGCAGCAGCAGCAGCTCGACACAACCCTTTCCCCAGTACCGACAGGTCCAACATATTTAGGCGGAGCCGTATCAGCAGCAACAATAGAATTATGTTCAGCCACCACCATCTCAGGACAGCCAGATGGTGGTGTATCAGCCAGACCCGTCCCTGGCAGTACTCCCCCACCCATTTACGAGCAGGAGCCGTTGATGGATGTCAACTCGATATGGTATGACCGACCCCATCCTGGGATCCGACGAGACCATCTCGGATTCCATTGGTCGACCGGAGGTACCAGCTCCCAGCAGCAGCCTCCAGTTCAGGGTGGCCAGTACGACCAACAACGAGAGCAGCACCAGCAGCCCCAGTTCCCACCACACTAGCAGCAGCAGCCACATCCCTAGTCTTACCAGCAACATGGTCCTCGTCCCTATCAGCAGGGATAGTCTTGGAGGCAGCAGCAACAGCCTCAACATTATTAGTCTCAGCCCCAATATCCCTCTCACTCCCAGCAGCAACAGCCTCACTTTGAGAGAGGCCACTTGTCAGGTTCTCATGGACCCACCTATGAGAACCCCGCCTTAGATGACCTAGCCCGCCTCATCTCTGACCAATAGGCTACCTTCATATGGGAGATGGATGAGTTCAGACAGGAGATGAGAGAGATTATCAAAGGAAAGGCCGCCATCCCTGCCCAGATCGAGCTGAATCCGAACAACCTCAAGAGGAAGTCTGAGCAGGTAGAGTTTACAAAGGTTACTACTCATAGTGATTCCCTTGGTGATATTTCTGCATACATGTTTAATGCTGACTTTGTCACACTTAGGAGCGGTAGGATGACAGCCGGCGGCGCCTCGTCGGAGCGACGACCACATGCAGCTTCAGGAGCGCCAGACGAGGAGGAGAGCGGTGTTGATACCGCTCATGATGATGATGACAGTGGTGCTGATGCCACCAAGGATGTTGATCCAACTGACGGTAATGAGGCCGTCACTTCACAAGATGGAGGAGGTGGTACGGATGCCACTAGAGTTGCTGAGCCAGAGCGCGGTATTGATGCCACTATTCCATATGCTGAGGATGGTACTGAGGCCACCAGTTTCATTCCTGTTGCATTTCCTGCTTTTGATGTATCTCAAGATGATTCTGTGAATAAAGGAAAGGGTTTGTCATTTGCGAGTCCATCTATGTTGATTGATGATTCATATATGGATTCTACTTTGCCCCAACAGCATAGACCCAATCCTAGCCCTTCATCTGAGAAGGGCCCAGCCGTCTCCTTTCCCCAAGCACTCCGCTTGGCTAAAGGGACCAAAGAAAATCCAAAAAAATCACACCAACTAGAGTTCAACCAGCAGATGATGGACAGATTTCACATACAACTTACTCTACAGGAGGCCTTGGAGTACATCCCCCTCTTCCAGAGGAACCTCAGAGATAGGACTACCATTCACAGGAACATGTGTTCACTCGCGCCACTTGCTTCGCCATCCAGAACTGTCTGCCAGCCAAGAGGCCAGATGCAGGAGCTCCCTATGTCAGATGCCATATTCATGAGCAGAGTTTCGATCGGACTCTATTAGATAGTGGTTCTTCCATCAACCTACTTCCGGCAGCCGTACTCGACCAATTTGAGTTTGGCCCTCTCCGATAGAGCAGGACGGTCCTTCAGTTTGTTGATCGATCTGTCAAGAGGCCGAAAGGGTTGCTGAAGGACGTTGTCATCAAGATTCAGGGCCTGAAATTCCCCTGGACTTCGTTGTGTTGGACATGGAGATCCCTGAGTCCGTGACCGATACCCCCATCATTTTAGGATGCCCGTTCTTGGCCACAACCAGGGCAGTGTTTGATCGTGATAGCGGGAAGGTATACTTTCACGTCGAGGGCGAGAGTATACAAATAGAGACGATCGAGGAGACTAGAGCCAGAGATTCAGCTTGCTCAGACCCGCCTACAGATTCAGAGCAAATGATAGAGGCAGAGCGAGACATCCACCGGGATTGTGATTTTGTGAACACAGACGATGAGGCAGTTTGGGCAGACCCAGTTTCACGAGCCATCCTCTCACCTTCAGATCCAGCAGATGCGCAGATGCCAGTAGAGGAGAGCTTGGAGAGTACCTTCCTGGTACAGGATACAGTTGAGGTAGCAGATTGTGTTCCTGATAGAGAGGTAGTTGATTTTTGTGATACAGATTCAGATCCCTCGGAGTCAGACCTAGATTGGGCAGAGTTTGATGATATGATTCCTTGTCTGATTTCCACAGAGCTAGGAGCTAGGGTGGAGACTGATCCCATTTCGAGCAGAGACACACCAACAGAGCAGTCTTCACCAGATTCTGATTTTTCAGCGAGAGTTCTCATTCTCCCATGCAGATTTGGTCACATTCACTAAGACTTTTCAGAGGTCAAATCCGCCAGCACCCAGTTGTCCAGAGCTGAAGCCCTTGTCATCATCGCTGAAGTATTGGTTCCTTGCGGGTGAACATGAGATGCACCCAGTCATTATCTCAGCAGATTTGACTGGAGAGCAAGAATCCCGTCTGATGGGGGTTCTTGAAAAGAACTGCAAGGCGATAGGATGAAGCGTAGCCGATCTCCATGGGATAAGTCCAGCCCTGTGCTCCCACCATATCTATCTCAAAGAGGATGCGAAGCCGTCGCGTGGGTTCCAGCGGCGGCTGAACCCGAATCTTCGAGAGGTTGTCATGAAGGAGATCTCGAAATGGTGGAGCGTCTATTTTATCTACCCCATCTCCGACTCCAAATGGGTCAGTCCGTTACATGTGGTGCCCAAGAAGACATGCATTACCACAACTGTTAGTGAGTCTGGAGAGGAGATCGCTATCCGGGTACCCACTTCTTGGAGGGTCTGTGTGGACTACAGACGGTTGAACCAGGCCACTAAGAAGGATCATTATCCGCTGCCTTTTATTGATCAGATTATAGAGAGGCTAGCAGGGAAGAGTCACTACTGCTTTTTGGACGGGTACTCCGGATACAATCAGGTGGCCATTGCGTCCGAAGACCAGGACAAGACCACATTCACCTATCCCTTTGGGACATATGCTTTCAAACGGATGCCCTTTGGTCTATGTAACACCCCGGTGACATTCCAAAGGTGCGTGTTGTCCATCTTTTCGGACATAGTGGGTGAGTGCTTGGAGGTCTTCATGGACGACTTCTCGATCTATGGCAATGGGTTTGATGCTTGTCTTGACTGCCTAGACCGCGTCCTTTAGCGGTGCATTGAGGTCCATCTTGTGCTTTCTTGGGAGAGGAGTCACTTCATGGTGACTCAAGGGACGGTGCTTGGTCATATCATCTCCAACAGGGGCATAGAGTTTGATCCGGCCAAGGTGGATATCACTAGGAAACTCAGTCCACCATCCAACTTGCAACAGTTACGGTCTTTTCTGGGGCACGTCGATTTCTACCAACGATTCATTCATGATTTCAGTAGGATTTTCCTGGCCGTTGACTGATTTGCTGACAAAATACATCGAGTTCATTGTGGATGCTAAGTGTCTAGCATCATTTGAGACTCTCAAGAGTATAGTTGTTGAGGCTCTTGTCCTCCAGCAGCCTGATTGGTCTCTCCCATTCGAGATCATGACAGATGCCTCCGATTTTGCCGTAGGGGCCATACTGGGACAGAGGAGGGATGGAGTGCCATTTGCCATACACTACGCTAGCCGTACTTTGGATGTCGCTCAGCGGAACTACACCATCACTGAGAAGGAGATGCTAGTCATAGTGTTTGCCCTAGATAAGTTCAGATCGTACATCATTGGATCTAAGGTGACCATATTTACTGATCATACCGCCATCAGGTACCTCATGGCAAAGAAGGATGCCAAAGATAGATTGACCAGATGGATCCTTCTACTCCAGGAGTTTGATATTGAGATTAAGGATAAGCATGGAGTCAAGAATGTGGTGACGGATCATCTCTCCCGATTAGAGCATCTTGAGGATTCTGAGCAGATTGAACCTATTTCTGAGGCCTTTCCAGATGAGGCGATCCTTGCTATCGCCCGAACTATCTTGTTGCCAAAATAGTTCCACAAGTTTGGCCCAGGCAGTGAATTGAGACCTTCCTCGCGAAGGACAAGTTCTACCATTGGGAGGATCCCGTCCTTTATCATGAAGGAGGGGATAGCGTCTGGCGTCGGTGCATCCCTCAGGAGGAGCACCATAGAGTCTTCACTAACAGCCACAAGCTTGAGGCAGGAGGACATCACTATGGGAGGAGAACGACGCAGAAAGTGCTCCAATCCGGCCTATGCTTGCCTACCCTCTTCAAGGACTCCGGTGAATTTGTAAGAGGTGTATTGACTGTCAGAGGATGGGTACTTGTGGACAGCGTGATATGATGCCGATGCAACCCATTCACTTCGGTGAGGTTTTTGACGCATGAGGCATCAGTTTCATGGGTCCATTCCCTAAGAGTCAGGGAATTGATTACATTCTATTGGTCGTGGATTATGTGAGTCGTTGGGTTGAGGCCATCCCCGCTCGAACTGCAGATGCTAGGAATGTATGCCAATTTTTGAGGAAGAATATCATTTCACGGTTCGGGGTACCTAGAGTTTTGATATCTAATGGGGGGTCTCATTTCGTCAACGACAAGGTAAAGGCCCTTGCTAGCGAATTCAGCATTGACCATCGAGTAGCTTCACCGTATCATCCTCAGATCAATGGTCTTGCAGAAGTTTCGAATAGGGAGATTGATGAATCCACATTTCATCATCTTTATTCTATCATTTTGGCACCAAAAACCCTAGTAAATGCCTGTAAATACCCTTAAATAGAGCATCTTAGCATTCATGCACGTGCATCTGCATAGTGTATAAAATACTGTAATTAAGGCCAAAAATATAGAACAAATAAAAGAAAAGAAAAAGAATAAAATATTGTAAATATTTTATAACCCAAAACCCCCGAGACCTAGGCATCTTGATGAATAGGTCGACAAGGAATTAAGTAGGGGGAGATAAGGTCAAAAATACAGATAAAATACCTATACATTCTATTCATTCTTTATTCATTTTGGGACCTATTTTTGGTTACACTTTTTATACATCAAATAAAGAAACTTTGTACATGAAAGTTGTAGATAATTTAATAAAGAAAAATATAAAATTGATTTCACAGAAAAATAATGTACACATAAAAAGTTATAGTCTGAATAAGAATCCAGAATCCCAACTTCCCAGACCCGTATCTCACAACTGACAACTCCAAATGCAGCATACTCACCTTTAATTGTATATAGAATAAAATAATCTATTCAATGGTGGTGGTTTCGCATTTGGCGGAGCTACGGTTTGAAAGTTGAGTTTTGGACCCCTATTGTATACCTGTACTGAATAAAATATTCAATTTATTCCTCATTCATTATTTATTCATTTTTATATTTTATTTATAATTATGTAAATATTACTTATAATAATTATGTACATAAAAATTAAAATAAAAATACAAAAGAAATCCAAATAAAAATACTTGTATATACCCAATACATAGGTATCTTACCTATGTGTATACCTATACTCTTTATACTTATATTTTATTTAACATACATAATAAATCAGAAAAATAAAATAAAATTATATTTGTGTATGTAAAAGTGTTTTATAATTTTAGAAAATAAGAAATGAAATTAATAAAAATAAAATACATAAAATAAAAATTAAATACTTAAATACATAGGCATTATACCTATATAAGAATAAAAGGTGAACTTATAAAAATATACCTCATAAAATTAATTAAAAATCAAAATAAAATACTACATAAAATTTTAAGCATTTTTCATTTTTTAACTTTTATTAAATTCGGCCTTTTTATATTTTTTATTGAATTTATAAAACATTTATCCGGGATTTTTCCTGATTGGTCCACGTGGACCAATCAGGAGACGGCCCCAGTTGACCCAGGTCAACTGGTCGTCCTCCCCACCTACCCCTGTCAGACGACCTAGTTTTTTGCGTTTTTGGCGATTTTTTCTAGGTTGAATCTTTCACTATTTCATCTCGATTCCTTCTGTGAACTTCTTCATCGATCATCCCTCTTGCCCGCCAGATGTTTACATCAGGCCATGGATCACTGAGGCGCTCCAGATCTCTTGGTCTTTGGACCCCCTGCAACTCAGGGTCAAATCAAATATAACGAACCCCCATCTTCCCTTTTGAATTCGAACACCTTCGGTCCACCCCTCGCGCCTACTCCGAGCTCCAGCGCTTCCTGGAGGTGACAGCTCCACCGCGAAGCCTTCAACGAAGGCAGCCGAGGTCGGAGGCGCTTCCACCACCTCCCGCAAAGTCGCCGGTCGAGGTACTCTTCTTCCTCTGGCTTCGGCCATCGAGGACCATCTCCCTTGCTTTTCTTTGCGTCATTTTATTCCTGATAGTCTAAGGATCGAAAACCTACAAAAAATTCTAAGTTCCATCAAGTATCTCGCCCGATCCAGCACGTTGGCCGGAGCGCACCTCCGGCCGTGCACCCACATCTTGATTCGCGCCTCTCCCCGACCATCCAAGGGTCCAGGCAGTTTGCCATGGACCCTTTGACCATTTTTGCAGGTCAAAGCCCAAGTGAAGACACCTGGAGGCGAGTTTTGCTAACGAAGCCCTCCAGCTCCGTCAGCCACCAGCAAGCACCACGGCCACCGCCGTGGCTTTTTGATGACCCCAGGAGATAGACGAGGAACAGAGTAGGCTCCAGCCCGATTTTGAAGCCCAGAAGCCACCGGAGTCGGCCGGAGGAGCTCGAGGAACCTCGCCCAGCCGGAGCTCCGCCTTGTTCTTCCTGCCGCCTTCGCCACCGTCCGATCAGGGTGCCTCCTCCAGATCGCACAGTCGCCGTTGGATCGCACCACCCCTCGACCGTTGATCTTCCCTGGAAGATCTAATCTCAGTCGTGGATCCACGAAGCGTCATCGGCCGTTCTAAACGCGCCACGTGTCAAGTGGCAACTCCATCACCGTCGGATGGCGCGTCGAGGGTATTTTGCATTTACACCCTCACGCCTTTTGTATTTATTATTTAGTATTTAAACTTTCATCTGTAGTGTAAAAACTTTGGGTTATTTGCACAAAGACCCACGAGCTTTCCATATTTGCATCCAGGTCCTTTGCCACGTCACCTCACGTGACCTGTACACGTGAGGTGTGGGCATTTTGCACTGGGACCCTCGGTCTTTGTTGTATTTTGTTTTAGTACCAAAACTGTTACATCACGTGTTATATTTTTGGATATATTGCAAGTACGCCCCCAGGGTTTTGGATTATTGCATTTTGGTCCTCGTCAGGCGCGTGCAAGTCACGCGCCCTGGTGGGAAAATTGCTAAGATACCCAGGCGACTTTGGTAATTAGATTTTGGAGCTATAAATCGAATATTCAGTTCAAATATTTGTGGAAATTTGCATGTATGCCCCTGGAAGTTTGAGAAATTTCATAAATACCCCTGCCAGGCCTGTTTATTGATTGAATGCTTATTGTATTTATTTGAACTATCCTTTTAAGTCCAAAAATTCCATAAAAATAGGGGTTAGCTCCTGCTCACTTGTACTTTGACGCTATCAATTTAGTTTTTGATTTTTTTTATTTTATATTTATTAAAAATCAAAAACATGCTTTTTCTTTATTGTCTAGCTTAGAAAATGCCAAAAAAATATTAAAATACTTCGAAAAATTCCAAAAAAATTACCTAGTGTCTATTTTACCCTATTTTAGTGTCAGTCCAAAAACCACTAAAAATCTCAAAAGAAAAACACTAAAAATTAAAAACACTCAAAAACTTCAGAAAAATATATAAAATCAAAGAAAATCCAAAAATTACAAACTTAGTTTTTGTTTGTTCTCTATTTTATTCTCTTTATTTGAAAATCAGTATGAAAAATTTTGATTGCTGTTTGCTAATTTTAAATTGCATTTTCCTCACAGCCAGCACATTTTCCACTGTTTTCCTTTATTTGGCTAATTAAAAATACCAAAACACCTTGAAAAATCCCCAAAAATCACAAAAACAGTAAAAAATCCTAAAAATATTAAAAACATTTTATTTCTGAATTTTTGGATATTTTTGCATATTCTTATAAATATTTTATCTTGCCTTTCATTACATTGTCTTTATTTTCCAATATTGAAAATTAAAAAAATATATATAAAATATAAAGTTATAAAAATCAGAAAATTAAAAATCAAAATACAAAATTAAAAATTAAATTAAAATAAAAAAAATTAAAAATTAAAAACCCATAAAAATTTATTTGCTTGCCTGCTTAGTGTAGACACTTCATACACACTCACTTGTGCATACATTTTTGAATTACCCTGCTTGCTCCCTGTGTTCGAACTCTCTGCATACTTGTCACTATACACCATTTGTGCAGAGTTAAAAATAAATTTTAACTCCACATTATTTCTAATTTATTGATCTTTAGTGTGGGTTAATTGTTGATTAAATTCAGATTTTGATTCGTCGACACTTCGACTGTGTTCCCGCCTTGTGTGGAGCACAAGACCGATCTAAATTTGCGTTTATCAAATGGCGCCGTTGCCGGGGAGCAACAGCGAGTAGTTCATTCTTGTTTGTTTGTGATTGTGTTTACCATAGCTTCATTTTATCTCTCTGACATTTTTGATATATTTTGATTAAGATATTCTGACCACTCTTCTTTGTCTTCTTCGAGGGACCGCGGAGCAAGGCGGATCGCTTAGGTGACCCGGAGCATCCTTGGGAAGCGGAGCCGGCCTTCTAGGTCAAGCCGGCAGGAGAGAGTAGGAGGATTGAGAGGGAGTGATTAGTTTAGCTCTTATTCTATCTTCGTGAGAGAGTGATTTATTGAATTGTAATAATACAGGTACCTGGACACTTGGACACTTGGAGACTACCGGGCCTAATTTCCGGGTGTTTATTCACCCGGGGGCTCACCGCAGTTTTGATCGCGTTTTATCGCTGTCATTTTCCGGTTTTGTTTTCCTTTTTCCTTTCTTTTGTGGATTGAGCCCTTAGATCATAGGTCCTGCTTGATTCGATTAGAATAGGTCCAAACACCCTAATTATCTTTGCATGTTCCTATAGTTCGTTGTTGTACTTAGACTAATTAAATAGTTAGCTATTAGATTTCGATCCACGTGTCGCGAGCTCATTCCCGAACAAGCGCTTTCTCCTAACTCAAATGTGTTGAGCAGAGGAGAGGTGAGCCTAGACCGGACACTCGGATTGAGAGTTAGTGGCTAGCTTGTGGTTCTTCACGCTAGCAGTTGCCTATTCTAGGACGATTTCCGTTTTTGCATATCGCCATATAGTTTAGGTTTATAAATTCTGCTTTGCATCCCGTATGGAGAGAGCTGGGATTCGCTGTAAGTCTTCTTACTTTGCATGCATCATTTAGGCACAAAGGTGAGATTTCCACCTTGGTGTCGACTTGCACGGCTTTTTCGACTCTATTCTCCCTCTGTTTTTGGAACAAAGTAGGATCAAGAAAATACAAAAACCGTTAGGCGCTTGTTTGAATCTACTCAAAAGAAGCGATAACACCAAAAAAATTAAAAAAGGGACTGCTAAGAAAACTTGACCAAAAATAAAATCGGTAATTGGATTCATTGCTTGGGGAGAGTAACACCCTCACTTGTATTCAGGTTGCATGGGAAGGTCTCCTTCCAAGTGAGGTGAGCGCTTCGTAAGGATTAGAGCCAAAAACCCAACTTGTGGCTGCCTTGTGTATCGCCTGGATTTCCGAAGTATTGGCGCTACTATCGTACGTAGTCGAGTAGGGCTTGGTCGCCATTGGTGACTCACTATTGTGTGAGCGCCGACCTTGTCCGAAGTACCGAGCTTAGGCCACGCCTTCACGGGTGTGTCTGTCTCACCAGCTGCGTCCGAGTAGGATCTTGCACGCTCACGGGTGATTCCGTTGCGAGCGAGGTCCGAAGTATCGGTTTCGCCTATCGGCTTCCTCCCTCTATTTCTTTGGCTGAGTAGGGATCCAGGAAGGGTTACAAGGACCTTAAAAAGCGCAAGTTACAGGTTACACAGGAGGAGGACAAGTACGGGGACACTTTCCCGGCAGTATTCTCTCTCGTAGCGCTCTAAGGACTCGTGACAAGATAAATTCCTGAAAACAAGCTAAAATTGACAAGATAAAAGCCGAACCTTCACGGCTTCACGTGTTGAGTTGGTGAAGTCACCCTTGCTTTGTGTTTGATTGCTAGATTTGTTTAGGTCAAGATCAAAAACACCGCACAATTGTGCATAATTTTGTTGCATCTTATATTATCTTCTTCTTCTCTGCATTATCCCTGCTCTTCCCGAATAATAAAGATGATGGGACGGAGATCTCTTAGGCCGACTTTGTCGGCACCGCTATCCAGCACTCCTCCTCATTCATCTAGGAATACCTCGGAGAGTCCGCTCTCCGAGCCTGAGTTTACATCCACCCTGTTCCCCCTCGACCACCCTTCCCATTCTCCTTCTCTCAGTCCAATTGTGTCAGAATTCAGTGCATCACAGAGTTCGGCTCATTCAACAGCACCTGAGATGGCCTCTTTTGCTTTTTCAGAAAATCCAGCGATGGCAGACAGAGGCGAGCACCCAGATGACCATGATCACCCTCCATTCATAATCGATCAGGTGGCCATCAACAATTCCTTGCTAGCGTCCCTAGAGACTATGCAGAGACAGATCCGTGACCAGGGTACCTTCATGGGTGATTTGATGAGAGAGATAGCACAGATGAGAGAGAACCGGCCTGTGGGCGGTGGTGGTGGAGGAGGAGGAGGACCAGATGCAGGAGGAGGCGATCCAGACGCTGAGCGACCGCCACAGACCATCATGAGGGAATTGCACAACCCAGCTGCATCCCTCACTCACCGTTGGATCAGACTCCCGCCCATTCACGAAGATTTCGAGCTTCGACCCCACACTATCCAACTTCTACCCAAGTTCCATGGGTTGTCGACCGAAGAGCCGCACCTCCACCTCCAGGAATTTGAGATGATTTGCATCACTATCCATGATCGGTTGATGACCGAGGACACAATAAAGATGATCGCCTTTCCGTTCTCTTTGGTTGATAGAGCCGCATATTGGCTCAAACACCTTGGACGATTCGTCGACACATGGGCAGATCTCCGGACCGCGTACCTGAAGAAGTACTACCCTCTCGGCCGGACCAACGCAGCGCGAGCCATGATCAGTAACTTCGTCATGATCCCAAATGAACAGTTCCATGAAGCCTGGGATCGATTCAGAGAGCTCATCGACCGGTGTCCACATCATGCCATTTACAAGCCCAATCTCGTGCAGAATTTCTTCTGTGGGCTGACACCGGAGCTGCAGGGGCTAGTGAACGCCTCTTGCGGTGGGTCTTATTTCTCCAAGGGAGAAGACGACGTCTGGGCCATCTACGAAGGCATGGCAGAAAACTCTACTGTGATGACCTAGGCCCGAGTCTACACACAGCAGAAGCCCCCGCAAGGAGCGGGATCATTTCAGAGGATCGCCCGCATCGATGCCGGTCCCAATACAACGTCGGTAGCCACAGCCCAAGCCGAATCAGCCGCAGCCGACATGGGCATTATTAGTGAGAAGTTGGACCGCATGGAGATCCTCGAGAAGAAGCAGAACCAAGGTCTTGCTCAGATGGACCTTCTCACCAAAACCATGAGTGACCTGAAAACTCAAATCCTATGCATTCAGGAGGCACAAGCTCACTCCCAACAACCTCCCAGGTCACGGGCTGACTCCAGCGGTAGCAGCTCCAACCAACCCTCTACCTCATACCGACAGGTGAATCATATCCAGGCAGAGCCAGTTCCACTGCTATAGTACCATCCAGAGCAGCCGTCATCTTCGGACACGCAGATGGTGGTGTATCAGCCGGAGCAGCCACTGGCCGTTCTTCCTCCACCCTCCTTCGAGCAGGAACCATTGATGGAAGTCAATGGGATTTGGTACGACCGGTACCCTCAGCCCGGGATTCATCGGGATCACCCCGGATTCCGTTGGGGCAATGGTGGATCCTCATCCCAACAGCAGAACCCTGCCCAAAGACATCAGAACAGCCAGCCACAGCAGCAACACCAGCAGCCCCAGTATGCCCAGCCGCAGCAATATCACAGTGGTCCTCCTCCCACCTATCAGGGACAGTCATGGAGGCAGCGCCAGCCGCCTCAGCAGTCTTATCACCAGCCTTCCCCCCAGTATCAGCAGCAGCAACAGCAGCAGCAGCCCCATTTCCAGCAGGGACAACCATCCGGTTCTCAGGGTCCTGCCTTTGAGAACCCAGCCCTTGATGATCTTGCCCGCCTGCTATCTGAACAGCGAGCATCTTTCAGGCAAGAAATGTATGAATTCCGGCAGGAGATGAGGGACATCATAAAAGGCAAGGCCGCCATACCTGCTCAGATTGAACCTAACCCGAACAATCTGAAAAGGAAGTCTGAGCAAGTAGAGTTTACAGAGGATACCTCTCCTAGTGACGATTTGAATGATATGTCTTATTCTTTGAATGATGCTGATTTTGTGACTACTAGGAGCGGTAGGATGCCAGTCGGCGGCGCCTCTTCTGAGCGACAACCAGATGCTGAACCAGGAGCGCTAGAGGAGCAGAATAGCGGTGCTGATGCCGCTAATGATGATGTTGAAGACGGTGGTGCTGATGCCACCAATGATGGAGTCCAGGACGACGGTGCTGATGCCGTCGTGATACCAGTTGCAGACGGTGGTGCTGATGCCACCATTTTGGATGATGTACCAGAGCGCGGTGCTGATGCCGCGAAGACCGGTGCTAGTGGTGGCGCTGAGGCCACCACATCCACTTTTGTTGAGCTACCATCTGTTATGTTGCCACATTTTGTACCTAGAGACTGTGGGAACAAAAAGAAAAACAAAAATATGAATAAAGGAAAGGTTTCTGTTCAAATTGCGGATCCATATGTGGTGAATGATGATTATTGTATGGATTCTCCTTCTTCACAGGCACAGGGACCGATTCCTAGTCCTCCATCTGAGGAGGCCCCTACCATCCCCTTCCCTGAGGCACTCCGCCGTGTGAAGGGGAACAAAAAAAACCCAAAAAAGAGCAACAGGTAGAGTTCGGCAACCAAATGATTGATAGATTCCACATTCAGCTGACTCTACAAGAAGCACTTGAGCACATCCCCCTCTTCAAGAAGAACCAGAAAGAGAAGACTACCGTCCGCAGGAAGAGGAGGAATCACATAGATCAAATCCATGTGCTCACTCAGTCCACTTGCTGCACCATCCAGAACAAGCTGCCAGCTAAGCGACCAGATGCAGGAGCTCCCTATGTCAGATGCGAGATTCAGGAGCAGCAGTTTGATCGTACTCTATTAGACAGCGGCTCTTCAATTAACCTTCTTCCAGCAGCCGTACTCGACCGATTCGAGTTTGGTCCTCTTCTTAGGAGCAGGACAGTCCTTCAGTTTGCTGATAGGTCGACTAAGAGGCCGAAGGGGTTATTGAAAGACGTGGTCGTTACCATTCAGGGCCTGAAATTCCCCGTGGACTTCGTTGTGTTGGACATGGAGATCCCTGAGTCGGTAACCGATGCCCCCATTATTCTCGGACGTCCATTCTTGGCCACAGCCAAGGCAGTGACCGACCATGATAGCGGGAAGGTATGCTTTCGCGTAGAGGGCGAAACCATACAAATAGAGACGATCGAGGAAACCAGAGCCAGAGAATTGGCATGCTCAGAGCAATCCAGCGAAGCCGAGCAGATGACAGAGGAAGAGCTAGACATCCATCAGGTTTGTGATTTCGAAATGACTGATGATGAATCCAACTGGAAAGATCCCGTAGCACCGACCCTCGCCTTGCCTACAGATTCACTATATCTCAAGCTCATGGCAGTCGAGAGCCGGGAGAGCACATCCCTGGATGAGGATATATCTGAAGCTGACAGTGTTGTGATGAGTGGTGCTGAGGAATTTCAATCATGTTCTTCTTCTTCTGATCCCTCGGATTCAGACATTGACTGGGATGACTTTGATGATTATTTACCTTGTCTGATTCCTTCTGAGCCAACAACCATGACAGAGTGCCAGCCAGTGCAGTTTATAGGTGATTCAGCAGGCCGCCCTTCATCAGAAATTCATGCAGAGCGAGAGTTCTCCCATTCCGACCTGGTAGCATTTACACAGACATATCAGAAGCCAGATCTACCACCTCCCAGTTGTCCAGAACGAAAACCTCTGCCGCAGTCGATGACATACAGATTCCTTGCGGGTGAGCCAGAAATGTACCCAGTCATTATCTCAGCAGATTTGACTGGAGAACAAGAATCCCGTCTGATGGAGGTTCTTGAAAGAAACCGCAAGGCAATCGGTTGGAGCATAGCTGATCTCCAGGTGCTGAGCCCAAATCTTTGCTCTCACCACATCTATCTTGAGGACAACGCTAAGCCGTCGCGTGAGTTCCAACGACGGCTGAACCCGAATCTTCGAGATGTAGTCATGAAAGAAATTTCCAAGTGGTGGAGCACCGATTTTATTTATCCCATCTCCGACTCCAAATGGGTAAGTCCGCTACATGTGGTACCTAAGAAGACGGGTATCACTACAGTTGTCAACGAGTCTGGAGAGGAGATCGCTACCAGAGTACCAACTTCTTGGAGGGTCTGTGTGGACTACAGATGATTGAATGAGGCCACCAAGAAGGATCACTTCCCGCTACCATTCATTGATCAGATTATCGAGCGGCTAGCTGGGAAGAGTCATTATTGTTTTCTTGATGGGTACTCTGGATACAATCAAGTGGCCATTGCGCCCGAAGACCAGGAGAAAACGACATTCACCTGTCCGTTTGGGACGTATGCTTTCAGACGGATGCCCTTTGGTCTATGTAACGCTCCGGCGACATTCCAAAGGTGCATGTTGTCCATCTTCTCGGACATGGTGAGTGACTGTTTAGAGATCTTCATGGATGACTTCTCGGTCTATGGCGACGGGTTCGATGCTTGTCTTGACTGCCTAGACCATGTGCTTAAGCGCTGCATTGAGGTCAACCTTGTTTTATCCTGGGAGAAGAGTCATTTCATGATGACTCAGGGGACGGTCCTTGGTCATATCGTCTCCAACAGGGGCATGGAGGTCGATTTGGCTAAGGTGGATATCATCAGAAAACTCAATCCACCGTCCAACTTGCGTCAGTTACGGTCTTTTCTGGGGCATGTCGGTTTCTACTGACGGTTCATTCAGGACTTCAGTCGAATTGCCCGACCACTCACTGACTTGCTGACAAAAGACACCGAGTTTATTGTCAATGATAAGTGTCTTGAATCTTTTGAAACTCTCAAAAATATGGTTGTTTCAGCTCCTGTCCTTCAGCCACCCGATTGGTCTCTCCCATTCGAGATCATGACGGATGATTCAGATTTTGCCGTTGGCGATGTGCTTGGACAGAGGAGGGATGGATTACCGTTTGCCATTCACTACGCCAGCCGGACTTTGGATGCCACGCAGCGGAATTACACTGTGACTGAAAAAGAGATGCTGGTCGTAGTGTTCGCTCTTGATAAGTATAGATCTTACATTCTCGGATCTAGAGTGACCATTTACACTGATCATACCGCCATCCGGTACTTAATGGCTAAGAAGGATGCCAAAGCACGTCTCACCAGATGGATCCTTCTACTCCAGGAATTTGATATTGAAATTAAGGATAAGCCTGGAGTCAAGAATGCGGTGGTGGATCATCTCTCCAGATTGGAGAATCTTGAGGAATCTGAGCCCAGCGCACCTATCACAGAGACATTCCCAGATGAGGCGATCTTGGCTGTCACCTCGCTGCCGTGGTATGCTGACATTGTGAACTATCTTGTAGCGAAGACAGTTCCACAAGGTTGGCCTAGGCAGAAACTTGAGAACTTCCTGCGAAGGCCAAGTTCTACCATTGGGAGGATCCCGTCCTTTATCATGAAGGTGGGGATAGTATCTGGAGGAGGTGCATTCCTCAAGAAGAGCATCATAGCGTCCTCACATACTGCCACAAGCTTGAGGCAGGAGGACATCATTCTGGAAAAAGAACAACACAGAAGGTGCTTCAATCCGGCCTATGGTGGCCTACTCTCTTCAAGGATTCTGATGAGTTCGTGAAGAGATGTACTGACTGTCAGAAAATGGGAACCTGCGGACAGAGAGACATGATGCCCATGCAACCCATTCACTTCTGTGAGGTTTTTGATGCATGGGGGATTGATTTCATGGGTCCATTTCCTAAGAGTCAGGGATTCGAGCATATTTTGCTCGCTGTGGATTATGTCAGCCGATGGGTTGAGGCCATCCCCGCCCGAGCCGCAGATGCTAAAACCGTATGCAAATTTTTGAGGAAAAATATCATTTCACGGTTCGGGGTACCTAGAGTCTTGATTTCAGATGGGGGGTCTCATTTCATCAATGACAAGGTTAGGGCCCTTGCAGACGAGTTCGGCATTGACCATCAGGTTGCCACTCCATATCACCCTCAGACTAATGGTCTTGCCGAAGTATCAAATCGGGAGATAAAGACTATCTTGCAGAAAGTTATCCGCCCAGACCGAAAGGATTGGTCACAGCTTTTAGACTCGGTCTTGTGGGCTTATCGGACTTCTTTCAAAAATCCATTGGGGACATCTCCCTTTCGTCTCGTCTATGGCAAGCTGTGCTATTTGCCAGTGGAGATCAAGCACAAATCTTTTTGGGCAGTTACGGAGTTGCTCTTAGATCCCGAGAGTATAGGAGACCAGAGAAGAGCTGAATTGGCAGCCCTGGAAGAATTGAGAGATACAGCCTTTTCCAACAGCCTATAGTACAAGGAAAAAGTCAAAACATGGCATGATTCGCATATCAGCCATAAACAGTTTGAACCAGATCAGAGAGTATGGTTGTTTGATTCCAGGCTGAAGTTATTCCCAGGGAAGTTGCAGAGCAAGTGGAAAGGTCTGTATGTGGTCAGGAAGGTACATGACAATGGCAGCATCGACATATCCGAACCGTCATCTTCCTCTACCTTCCGCGTCAATGGTCAACGCCTTAAACTATATCTTGATCATGATCCGCCGATCATTGACGTTGCCCCCATTCTTCTGGTATGAGATGTGTCCTTTGACTCTCATCATCTGCATCTCATACATGGTGATCAATTCCATCATCTGCTGTACAGATCCATCTGTTCATATCACAATTTCGTCTGTTGATTTATTTTCTTCTTTTCTTCTTTTCTTCTTTTCCTTTTCTATCTTCTGTATCTATCAAAAAGGTGTCGCCCTTGTAGACAGTTTTCTATACTTAGGACTTACTTTGTCCTAAGTATAGGGGGGTGTGCACCTCGAGTTGTTCTATTCTTTTCGATCCTCTCCATTGTCTCCTCTTCTTGTCTATACTTAGGGACATCTTACCCTAAGTATAGGGGGAGACAATCTGAGTACGATCTGTTCATTCCCACCCTTGACCCTCCCTGCGTTGTGTACAGTCTGCTATACTTAGGATTATTTGATCCTAAGTATAGGGGGAACGGTCAACTTCTCATTCGTTTGATTCATCCATTTATTTATTCTTTAGACTTGTCTATACTTAGTATGAGTTATGTCTTCTCTTTTCTCTCCGATCTATGAGGACATAGCTCAAGCTAAGTATAGGGGGGTCGTATATACTACGTATATACTTTAGCCATAACTCGTACTTTCGTATTTTCCTAATAATATGGCTAATTATTCTTTAAAATTCAATAAAATTCCTTGATAAAAAGGTGCTTTATTCCTCAAATTCTTTTTGTATTTACTGATTAATAAATCAGGTGAAAATGTTTTTTGCAAAATGTTTGAAAAATAGTTTGAAAATCCTCGTGACCATTTATTGAAAACTATTTTGAAAATATTTTGTTACATGTTTTCAACCTGTGAAAAATGTGTGTTTTGTAAAAATTTATTTTCTTTGTGTGAAATAAAATGTTTGAAAAATGATTTGCAAATTGTTTGAAAAATGGTTGCAAAAATATTTTGAAAAACCTATATATACTGTTTTGAAAACCTTTGCAAAATGATTTTCAAATGTGTGTACATGTTTGCAAAAATGTTTGTAAAAATTATTTTGGACTATAGTTTTCAAAAATTGTGTGAAAAGCTCGTGTCAAATAAGTTTGAGGAATACATACATCACACCAAAATCCACTATATATATATATATGTATAAAATTGATCACTTACCCTGTAAATGCTTAAAATCCACTTCTTGTATACATAAGAAGCACTCCCGTGTACATATTTTAACCTAGTTTTCAGCCAAAACCTTTTTTATTTCAAAAATTCCAAAAACATTTGCAAAAGTAAAATCCAAAAACATTTGAAAAAGCTTTTTGAAAAATACAAAAAAAATGCATCTGCATATGCATGCATCATATCTTCAAAAATCCATAAAAATTTCAAAACCTTTGAAAATTGCATCACAAAAATATTTTCTGCATGGCATTCGCATTTTTCGGATTGAGTTTGATAGTTAAACAAGTCTAAGTAAAATCTGGAGATTGGAGCTTGATTGGACCTTAAAATCTACCTAATAACAGGAACCTTACAGGAACTGGGTTTGAGGTACTTCAGGTCTGGTTGACTTAATTCTTTGAGGATCACGGGACTTGGTTCAATGGATTCTTGACTGCCTAAGTAGAGTATTTCGGAGCACACGCACGACTCTTGTTGATAATGACCTAACTTGGACACATGCACCTTTCACATGGCTCAACTCAGTTGGAGTGGTGAGGGGATTGGATTTGCCGGTATGAGACGCACACAAGTGGAAACATTTGTCCTCCTCTAGGGAGGGAGGTGCACCCCAACCCGTCCAGTGATTAGGAAGTCTAAAGACAGGAGGTTGTGGGTTGCGATAAAGCTTCAAAAGAGGGATAGTCTACTGGCTCAAGAGGAAAAACTCCTTATGTAAATGCTGATGTATATAGTATTAAAAAAAATGTTCAGGCATGTACAAAAATAAAAAGCCTGCAAGTATGTACAAAGTCAATAAGCAAGCTTGAGTTCCAAAGTCAAATATGTGAGCCTGCAGCAGGATGACTTGACTACACTGGTCTTGCATCCCGGGATAGGTAGCTACACTGGCTACCATCCATTCTTCTCTTCACCCCCTCATCTTGAGCTGGTTGCCACTTGAACTTAGAAGGGAATACCCCGCTCCTCGAGGATGGAGTTGCTGGATTGGGGAATCATTGGGTTGTCGTACTGGAGAAGTCAGTTTCTTTGTCATTCTAGTTGGGGAGAGCCACCATCAATTACACTGTACAAGTCAGATTCATAGTCGTAAGAGTTTGCGTATGAATTGAGATATTTCTGACCTGGCTATTGAGGAGACTTGGACAGAGTTTTGGGATTCTCGAAGACTGTTGGATTTCAAAGTCGGTTCTCAATAAGGTTCCGCCCGCACTAAAATTCCAAAGGTCCGACTTAAGCTCCAAACTTTGATTTTGTGAAGACAAGTTTGACAATTAAATTTAGTTCATCTTTCTTCTTTTTCTTTTCTTTATTTTTCTTTTTCTGCACTTATTGCATAAGTGTTTGCTAGGGACTAGCAAAGGTAAAGTATAGGGGGATGATGAATCCACATTTCATCATCTTTATTCTATCATTTTGGCACCAAAAACCCTAGCAAATGCCTGTAAATACCCTTAAATAGAGCATCTTAGCATTCATGCATGTGCATCTGCATAGTGTATAAAATACTGTAATTAAGGCCAAAATTATAGAATAAATAAAAGAAAAGAAAAAGAATAAAATATTGTAAATATTTTATGACCCAAAACCCCCGAGACCTAGGCATCTTGATGAATAGGTCGACAAGGAATTAAGTAGGGGGAGATAAGGTCAAAAATACAGATAAAATACCTATACATTCTATTCATTCTTTATTCATTTTAAGACCTATTTTTGGTTCCACTTTTTATACATCAAATAAAGAAACTTTGTACATGAAAGTTGTAGATAATTTAATAAAGAAAAATATAAAATTGATTTCACAGAAAAATAATGTACACATAAAAAGTTATAGTCTGAATAAGAATCCAGAATCCCAACTTCCCAGACCCGTATCTCACAACTGACAACTCCAAATGCAGCATACTCACCTTTAATTGTATATAGAATAAAATAATCTATCTAATGGTGGTGGTTTCGCATTTGGCGGAGCTACGGTTTGAAAGTTGAGTTTTGGACCCCTATTGTATACCTGTACTGAATAAAATATTCAATTTATTCCTCATTCATTATTTATTCATTTTTATATTTTTTTTATAATTATGTAAATATTACTTATAATAATTATGTACATAAAAATTAAAATAAAAATACAAAAGAAATCCAACTAAAAATACTTGTATATACCAAATACATAGGTATCTTACCTATATGTATACCTATACTCTTTATACTTATATTTTATTTAACATACATAATAAATCAGAAAAATAAAATAAAATTATATTTGTGTATGTAAAAGTGTTTTATAATTTTAGAAAATAAGAAATGAAATTAATAAAAATAAAATACATAAAATAAAAATTAAATACTTAAATACATAGGCATTATACCTATATAAGAATAAAAGGTGAACTTATAAAAATATACCTCATAAAATTAATTAAAAATCAAAATAAAATACTACATAAAATTTTAAGCATTTTTCATTTTTTAACTTTTATTAAATTCGGCCTTTTTCTATTTTTTATTGAATTTATAAAACATTTATCCGGGATTTTTCCTGATTGGTCCACGTGGACCAATCAGGAGACGGGCCCAGTTGACCCAGGTCAACTGGTCGTCCTCCCCACCTACCCCTGTCAGACGGCCTAGTTTTTTGGCATTTTTGGCGATTTTTTCTAGGTCGAATCTTTCACTATTTCATCTCGATTCCTTCTGTGAACTTCTTCATCGATCATCCCTCTTGCCCGCCAGATGTTTACATCGGGCCATGGATCACTGAGGTGCTCCAGATCTCTTGGTCTTTGGACCCCCTGCAACTCAGGGTAAAATCAAATATAACGAACCCCCATCTTCCCTTTTGAATTCGAACACCTTCGGTCCACCCCTCGTGCCTACTCCGAGCTCCAGCGCTTCCTGGAGGTGACGGCTCCACCGCGAAGCCTTCAGCCAAGGCAGCCGAGGTCGGAGGCGCTTCCACCACCTCCCACAAAGTCGTCGGTCGAGGTACTCTTCTTCCTCTAGCTCCGGCCATCGAGGACCATCTCCCTTGCTTTTCTTTGCGTCATTTTATTCCTGTTAGTCTAAGGATCAAAAACCTACAAAAAATTCTAAGTTCCATCAAGTATCTCGCCCGATCAAGCACGTTGGCCGGAGCGCACCTCCGGCCGTGCACCCACATCTCGATTCGCACCTCTCCCCGACCATCCAAGGGTCCAGGCAGTTTGCCCTGGACCCTTTGACCATTTTTGCAGATCAAAGCCCAAGTGAAGACACCTGGAGGCGAGTTTTGAAGCTCGCCGGAGCTAACGAAGCCCTCCAGCTCCGCCAGCCACCAGCGAGCACCACGGCCACCGCCGTGGCTTTTTGACGACTCCAGGAGATAGACGAGGACCAGAGGAGGCTCCAGCCCGATTTTGAAGTCCATAAGCCACCGGTGTCGGCCGGAGGAGCTCGAGGAACCTCGCCCAGCCGGAGCTCCGCCTTGTTCTTCTAGTCGCCTTCGCCACCGTCCGATCAGGGTGCCTCCTCCAGATCGCACAGTCGCCGTTGGATCGTGCCACCCCTCGACCGTTGATCTTCCCTGGAAGATCTAATCTCAGCCGCGGATCCACGAAGCGTCATCGGCCGTTCTAAACGCGCCACGTGTCAAGTGGCAACTCCATCACCGTCGGATGGCGCGTCGAGGGTATTTTGCATTTACACCCTCGCGCCTTTTGTATTTATTATTTAGTATTTAAACTTTCATCTGTAGTGTAAAAACTTTGGGTTATTTGCACAAAGACCCCCGAGCTTTCCATATTTGCATCCAGGTCCTTTGCCACGTCACCTCACGTGACCTGTACACGTGAGGTGTGGGCATTTTGCACTGGGACCCTCGATCTTTGTTGTATTTTGTTTTAGTACCAAAACTGTTACATCACGTGTTATATTTTTGGATATATTGCAAGTACGCCCCCAGGGTTTTGGATTATTGCATTTTGGTCCTCGCCAGGCGCGTGCAAGTCACGCGCCCTGGTGGGAAAATTGCTAAGATACCCAGACGGGTTTGGTAATTAGATTTTGGAGCTATAAATCGAATATTCAGTTCAAATATTTGTGGAAATTTGCATGTATGCCCCTGGAAGTTTGAGAAATTTCATAAATACCCCTGCCAGGCCTGTTTATTGATTGAATGCTTGTTGTATTTATTTGAACTATCATTTTAAGTCCAAAAATTCCATAAAAATAGGGGTTAGCTCCTGCTCACTTGTACTTTGACGCTATCAATTTAGTTTTTGATTTTCTTTTACTTTTATATTTATTAAAAATCAAAAACATGCTTTTTCTTTACTGTCTAGCTTAGAAAATGCGAAAAAAATATTTAAACACTTCGAAAAATTCCAAAAAAATTACCTAGTGTCTATTTTAGCCTATTTTAGTGTCAGTCCAAAAACCACTAAAAATCTCAAAAGAAAAACACTAAAAATTTAAAAATACTCAAAAACTTCAGAAAAATATATAAAATCAAAGAAAAATCCAAAAATTACAAACTCAGTTTCTGTTTGTTCTCTATTTTATTTTCTTTATTTGAAAATCAGTGTGAAAAATTTTGATTGCTGTTTGCTAATTTTAAATTGCATTTTCCTCACAGCCAGCACATTTTCCACTGTTTTCCTTTATTTGGCTAATTAAAAATACCAAAAACACCTTGAAAAATCCTCAAAAATGACAAAAACAGTAAAAAATCCTAAAAATATTAAAAACATTTTATTTCTGAATTTTTGGATATTTTTGCATATTTTTATAAATATTTTATCTTGTCTTTCATTACATTGTCTTTATTTTCCAATATTGAAAATTAAAAAAATATATATAATATAAAGTTATAAAAATCAGAAAATTAAATATCAAAATACAAAATTAAAAATTAAATTAAAATAAAAAAATTAAAAATTAAAAACCCACAAAAATTTATTTGCTTGCCTGCTTAGTGTAGACACTTCATACACACTCACTTGTGCACACATTTTTGAATTACCCTGCTTGCTCCCTGTGTTTGAACTCTCTGCATACTTGTCACGATACACCATTTGTGCAAAGTTAAAAATAAATTTTAACTCCACATTATTTCTAATTTATTGATCTTTAGTGTGGGTTAATTGTTGATTAAATTCAGATTTTGATTAGTCGACACTTCGACTGTGTTCCCGCCTTGTGTGGAGCACAAGACCGATCTAAATTTGCGTTTATCAGAGATCAAAACTATTTTGCAGAAGGTCGTCCGTCCTGACCGAAAGGATTGGTCACAGCTTCTGGACTCAGTCTTGTGGGCATATAGGACGTCCTTAAAGATGCCTTTGGGTACATCTCCCTTTCACCTCGTTTATGGCAAGCCATGCCATTTACCTGTTGAGCTGAGACATAGGTCACTTTGGGCATACACTGATATACTTCTAGATCCAGTGAGTGTAGGAGATCAAAAGAGGGCAGAGTTGGCAGCCCTGGAGGAGCTTCAAGATCCAGCCTTTTCGAGCAGCCTACAGTATAAGGAGAGAGTGAAGGAGTGGCATGATTCTCATATCAGCCACAAGCAGTTTGAGCCAGGACAGAGAGTATGGTTGTTCGATGCTAGGCTTCGATTATTTCCAGGGAAGTTGCAGAGCAAGTGGAAGGGACCCTATCTGGTCCGAAAGGTACACGACAACGGAAGCATCGACATATCCGAGTTGTTATCTGAGTATACCTTTCGTATTAACGGGCATCGGCTCAAACCATGTCTAGATCATGAACCGTTGGTCGTTGATGTTGCCCCTATTCATTTTGCATGAGATGTGGTCTCTTGACTCGCATCTATTGCATCTCACGTCTGATTATCACTGTCTCCCGACTTGTATAGATCCAGATGTCCATATCACACTATTCTTCAGTCCAACACCCCATTTGCATCGTTGATTATGCTATACTTAGGGTGCACTTTACCCTAAGTATGGGGGGTGTGAGACTTTTGATTTTCTTTTGATTCTTTTCTATCTTTGTTTTGCTGCCTATTCTTAGGGACATTTTAGCCTAAGTATAGGGGAGATAGACCATGTACATTCTTTCACTCGGATTTCCCTTTGTGTACAGCTTGTTATACTTAGGATTACTTGATCCTAAGTATAGGGGGAAATCCCAAGAGCCTTTTTCGTTTCTATTCTTTCATTCGTCTTTGTAGTATAGGTTTTCCTTTTCACTTCCCTATACTAAGCACGAGTTATGACTTCTTCATCGCTCTTGATTCACTATGAGGACATCGTTCGAGCTAAGTATAGGGGGGTGTCATATATATTTTATATATACTTTAGCCATAACTCGTACTTTGTGTGAGTGTATTAAAAAATAAAATGGATAAAATCCGTAAAAACCCATAAAAAATTTAAAAATTTTCTTGTATATAAAATTCTTTATTGCACATACATAACTACTTACAAAATTATTTTTGTAAAAAAATTTGTAAAAATATTTTGTGTAAAGATTTTGTCAATATTTTGATATCAAAATTATGTATATAGTACAAAATTTTTGCAAAATGTTTGAAAAACAAAAAGTTTGCAAAAACCCCTTTGTAAATGTGTGTAAATATTTTGCAAAACTTCTGCATTCATGCATACATCCATGTTTTCAAACATTTTCAAAAATTTTGCACATTTTCAAAATTTTGTACAAATTGCATCTTTGTATATGTTTATACAGGTTTTTCTGAATTGTAGTTGACATTTAAACTAGCCTGGAATTCAATTGAAAAATGGAGCTTGGTTAAGATCTTAATCCGCCTAATTCTAAGAGGAACCTTATAGGGCTTAGGGTTGAGACTTTTCATATCCATGGTGACTTAATTCTTTGAGTCCACTAGGCTATGATCATATGTTATCTTGATGAGCCTAAGTAGAACACTTAACAACACACACATGACTCTCAAAGACAATGGCTTTACTTGGACCAGCACTTTACACCTAGCTCTCTACGGATGAGGTGGTAAGGAGGCGCTCTTCTTTGACTTGGGGTAGCATATGAGGGTAGTACTTCTAGGCGGAACCTCTCTTCTTCTTTTAGTGAAGGAAGTGCGTCTCAACTTGGTCTGGTAGCAGTGAGGTCTAAAGACAGGAGTTGTGGGTTGCAATAAAGCTTCAAAAGAGGGATAGTCTACTAGCTCAAGAGGAAAAACTCCTTATGTATATATGTTGTACCATGTAGATATGTTGTACATATGCAAATCAAAAAAATGTGCAAAAAGAAAAGAACTCCAAAAAAGTGTTGGGTCTGATAGAAAATGAAATACCCACCGGAGTGTATATAGTCAAATAAAGCAAAGCTTATGTTACCCATGCCCATTTCATGATGCTTGTAGCAGGGAGACTTAGCTACACTGGTTAGGCTCCCAAGGATACATGGCTACACTGGCCATGGTCCATTCTCTTCTTCCTCCTCTTCTTGAGCCGGTTGAACTTGAACTTAGAAGGGAATACCCCGTTCCTCGAGGAAAGAGTTGCCAGACTAGGGTATTAGAGATACCTTGTTGAGGGGGGTTGTCACTTTGCTATTTCTGAGGGAGAGCTACATATCACTTACACAGTACAAGAAAAGATTCATGGTCATCAGAGTTTGTGTATGTAGACTTGTTCTGATCTGGATTGTTGATAGATTAGCAGAACTTAGAGGCTGTTAAGTTTTAAACCTAAGTCCAAATAAGGTTCCGATAAATTAATAATCCAAAGATCTGACTGAGCTCCATACTTCAATTTAATGAAGATAAGTTTAATAATCAGCATTGATTCACCTTCTTTTTCTTCTTTTTCTTTTCCTTTTCATTTCACTTCTTTTTCAAATAAGTGTTTGTTAAGGGACTGGCAAAAGTAAAGTACAGGGGGGTGATGAATACTCATTCATCACTCTTTATTCTTTTATTTTAGCTATTAATCTTGGCAAAACATCATGTAGATAGCTATAAATACAATATGTTACCAATAAGCATGCCTTTTGTAAATATCAATAATTAGCTTGTATTTTTGCAAAAACAAAAGAATAAAGAATAAATAAAAAGAAGGATATATTTAGAATAAATATTGAGTGACCTAAACCCAAGAGACGACTCAATATGGGCCTGATCGCCAAATAAAATAAGTAGAGAGAGATAGGGCCACTATACCTTGAGAATATTCCTTCTTATTTGTACATATTTTATTTTCACAAAAATAAAATAAAAATGTGTTTTTATTACCTTGTATATATTTCCAAAAATAAAACAAAAACTAGAAAAAAATAAAATTAAAACAAAATAATTTCTCTCTCACCCTTGTACATAATACATGTATATATGAATAATATATCTATTTATTTCACTCTCGTAAAAAGCCAATAAAAACAAAATAAAAATTATTTTATATTCCAAATTTTATGTTGTAAATAAATAAAATATAAAATTGGGGTATTTATACAAAAATAAGAAAATAAAAATAGTAATATAAAATACATAGGTATTTTATACATGTATATAATATAATATAATGTATATAGCATAATTTATTTTTCATAAAATAAATAAAAATCACTAAAAAATAGTTTGAAAATTAATAAATATTTTTCATTTTGTAAATATTTTAAAATAAAATTGTTTTCTATTTTTAATTTATTTTCCAAATCTTTTTTATTTTTTATTTTCTAATTGGTCTAGGAGGGTTTGTTGACCCTAGTCAACTCCCCCTCCCGGACCCTTCTTTGCCCGAATCCGAGTTTCACACCATCTTCTCGAATTTTTCTCACTCGGATCGTGGCCTCTTTCGCCCCGATTTCTTCGCCCGATCCTTCCCCTTGGATCCACGACCCTCGCTAATCCCTAGGGAAGGTCGGATCGACCTTGGTTCGTGTGCCCATGCCCGTTCTTCCTCATTACATGGGGTTTGATATAAATGCTTCATTCCTTTGCCTAGCTCCGTAGCTCGCACCACATACCCTCCTTTTGCCCTAGAGAGCTTTCCCTTGGTGACAGCTTTCGGAAGCAACCTTTGGTGGTGAAGTGAGGTGCTGCAGCTGACGCTCGACGTACGTGGCCGGACCTCCGCCGCATTCGAGCCTCCCCTCCTTCCGCAGCGTGGTCAAGGCGAAGACGCCCATCGACCTCACCTCCTGGAGCTTAGGATCCTGTTAGGACCATCAAGTATATCTCATTTCGATCCTAGTTCTATTTTATCTCGAATCTTTCATTTGTCCTCCGCCGGCTCCGACCCGACGGTCAGAGCTCCGTCAATCACCCATGTCCATTATGATAGACTCCCCTGTCCACCGTCACCCTTCCTCCACATCCTGATCATCCAAATCTCGATTGTACGAGCCGAGATTAGGCTTAGGTTCCCTCCTGCGCATCGTCGGAACCTCCCCTCGTCGTTCCCTATCGCTTCCCTTAGTTTTTAATCAAATAACTTTGGCCGGAGCAAGCCTTCGAGAAAGAGATTTACCCCGTAGGTCGAGTCGCGCATGGTAGCACCCCATTTCGCCTCCATCCAGCTTCGTCGGTGCCATCCCAGGTCAACACCTCCTTCCCGGAGATCCGACCGGTGGATGCTCTATCCGCCACCACCACCCGACGCGGAGGAGCATCGCGAGTCGAGCCCCTCTTCCTGATCGATCATCAGACGCCCGGAGTGCCACCAGTTCTCCGATGAACTTCGCCAGGGAGGAGTTCATCCAGGATCCTTCTCCATCGTCGGATCATCGCCAACCGCTAGTTTGCATCTGGACCGTCCATCACCCTAGCCTGACAGGCCGTTAGATCTAACATCTAACGGCCATGTACGCCCCACGTTCTCCCCTTTGTCAGGACCGTTGGATTTGCCAGGTGTCAGTGTCATCACCGCACGTCGCTAGCCACTCAGCGCCCGCCACCTGCCACCCCACGTGAGCCTCACGCCCAGCCTGGGTAATTTGCTCCCTTTTCCCTACATTTCTTTTATGTTCATATTTAGTCTGTAAAATAAATATAGCACAGTGGACCATTTTGCATATTTGCACCTGCAATTTTATATATTTGCCTTTTAATCATCCTTGTATGGGTGCGCGTTAGGGATGCAAACGGTTACGGATATATCCATATCTGATCCGTTACCGTATCCGTTTTATATAGATTTTGACATCCGTATCCGTATCCGTTTTAAAATGGATAAGGATATGGATATCATTTTGATATCCACAAACATCTGTATCTGTATCCGTATATCCGTTTTCGTATATAATTGTAGTCATAGATTTATGTTTAACCCTATATAATATAATTCTATACCTTCTTTTAGCATATTTCTATCATTTTTATGATACAAACACATTTAGTAAATTTATATTATGTGTTTTCCATCCAATTCATATATATTTAAGTCGATTCTATATAGTATTTTTAACATTACTCGTATGCGAACAATATCCGTTTTACATCTGTATCTGTTTTTTAAGGATATGGTAAGATAGTTTTAGTATTCGTCAAAATCTGTATCCGTATCCGTCCATTTGCATCCCTAGTGCGTGTGCGTCGTCATGTGTCTTTTTGTGACATTTGCATATCTTATCCTGAGATTAATGGATGTTATGGTTTGAATTTATTGTTTTATTATTTCCATCCATACCCCTGTGCATGGTGTTTTGGATATGTGCTGGAATTAGTGGAAAATTGCAGTTGGCCCCCTAGGCTTTTGATGCGTGTTCTGATTTAGCCCCTGAGACTTATTTTCTTTGCAATTTAGTCCTTGTGTGTTGTATCTTTTTTATTGGTTGAAATAAATATCAAATCTCGTCCAAAAATTGTGAAATTTTGACACATGGCTCCTGCCATGTTGTAGGAATTTCTATAATTTTTTGGGCTCTTTTTATTTTATTTTCTATTTTTAAAAGTAAAAAACCTAAAAATTTACATCTATCTAATTTGAAAAATCAACTAAAAATATTAAAAACCCTCTAAAAAATCCAAAAAAATTACTATGTGTTTGTTTTGTGGTGTTTTTAATTCAATACAATTTTTATTGCTTTTGGTTTATAGAAACCCTAAAAATTGAAAAACACTTAAAAACTTAGAAAAATCATTAAAGATTCAAAAAAATGCAATTTCTTTTTCAGTAGTTAGATTTTTATTTTTACTCTATCATAAAATTATTGCTTGAATTTTATAGCTATTTAGATATTTTTAAATAGCCTTTAGATTCTGGCTGCACAGTAGCTTGCATTTTTGTCCTTGTTTTATTTTTTTTATAAAATCAACTAAAAATCAGAAAAACCTAAGAAAAATAACAAAAACACTTGAATATTTATAAAAACAAAAAATATCTTTATTTTAATTTTTTGACCATTTTTGATGTGTTAAATAATTGTTGGTTTGTGAATTTGTGAGGGCTTTTATATTTTTCCTTATATTAAAAATTACAAAAAAATTAAAAAACTAAAAATCCACCAAAAATAGTTTATTTATTTTATTTTTGAACCCCGACTACTTCGTAGGTTTTTCCAAAATGTGCTCCTTGTGATCGAACCTGGTAGCTATACCAGGTAAAATAAAATAACAAGACCGCTATCTGTTTGATTGCTTGCTTAATTTTGATATTGGTGGTCTTCTTGAGTTTCTTGATCGATTCATATCCGAGTGATTGAGGTCGCAACGGCCAGTGATACATTTTACCCTTAGTCGCTCGGTTATTCGGGTCATCAGTACAGACGAGGACTTGAATGTTGCTGCTGCTCTCTACTTTGCCCCATTGGTGCCTGTGGTGGCTGCTAGGAAGAGGTACCTCCTGTTGACCAACGAAAGCCAGGGTGATCACGACGGATCCCTGGTTGCTGTAGTCGATCATACCAAATCCCATTGACCTAAGTCAATGGCTCAGGCATCTCAGAGTATGCTGGGGCCATAGATGCCAAGGGCTGGTCGCTCTAATACAGCACCATCTGAGTATCAGATGATGGTGTCTGCTAGAGTTGCGGGTATGCCGAGGGATGATGGGATGGCTCAGAATGCACATGATAAATGAGATGTACTAGAGGCCTAGGAGGTATGCCTCGGTCTTGGCTACTTGAGTCAGCCTGTGATCTCGAAGACCGGTTGGAGTCTATTTGTAATTCTTGAAGGCATATAATTTGTGTCTTCAGATCACTTAGGCACCTCTCAAGCTCGTCAATCTTATCGAGCTTGTCTAAGTTCTGGCACTTCTTGTCAATGATTTCCATTCGGTCCAACTTCTGGCAAATGATCCCCATATCAGCTGATGGAGACTCGAGAGAAATCGAAAAGCAGAAGATGGATTACCTTCTATCTGTGCTACTCAGGAATGCTGGTGATATGTGGGTGGCTTTCTGATTATATACTCGAGTCTGGGATATCGTGGTGTAGTTCTCTGCCATTTTCTCATAAATACCCCAGACTCGATCCCCGTGCATCGAAAAATATGATCCGCCAAATGCTGCATTCACCAGTCCCTGTAATTCTGGTGTCAGCCCACTTAAGAAACTCTGTACAAGAGTCAGCTTGGAAAGCTCGTGATGGGGACACCGATCAATGAGCTCTCTAAATCAGTCCCGTGCTTCGTGGAACTGTTCGTTCCCGATCATGGTAAAATTGCTAATCATAGCTCGAGCAGCATTCGTTCGATCGAGAGGATAATACTTGTTCAGATATGTGGTTCTTAGCTCCTCCCACATCGAAACATACCTCCCTAAGTGTTTCAGCAGTAGGCTGCTCGATTATCAAGGGAGAAAGGAAACACGATCAATATGATCGTGTCCTCGTTCACAAGCACATCATGCACCGTACTACAGATAAGCTCGACCTCCTGAAGATGTAGATGTGGCTCCTCAGTAGAAAGCCCGTGAAACTTGGGCAACAGCTGGATAGTCTGAGGTCGGAACTCAAACTTTCCGTGAATAACAGGGAGATAGATCCACCGGTGGGTTGTAGTAGCTCTAGGGTTGTAGAGTTGTTGCATCGTGCGGTTCTGATCACGTGGCGGTATCTTTGCTCTATCTTGCTGCTCTTGATCCTCAGGTCCTGGATGATCAGCTATGGGATTCTCAGCGTCCGGATTGTTGTGTTGGGCTCGCAGCTGAGTCAGCTAGGCTCGAACATCATTCATGAGTCTACCTTGCTCCCTGTTCTGATTCTGCATTGTCTCCAGGGAAGCAAGTAGACCGTTGTTGGGAAGATCCTCAAGCGCATCACGGAAGCGTATGGATCGCATCGAATGCGATCGGGAGCGGCTAGTCTCACTAGTTGCTCGATGTAACGGAATTTAAAAAAATAATGTGATGAAACCACATGAATCAAGAACATTTCTAGGATTGTTTCATCTAAACCACAATAGGTATTAAGGTTACCTCTTGAAGCGTGGTTGCGATCGACTCTCTAAACAAAGAGACCTCCTGTCTCAAGTCCGATCCAATGGAGGAGATGCTTACGAGCACGTTGATGAGACGTGTACTTCTCGCAATCCATGTTGATAATCCAAGCGACGAATCTCATGATATCGTCACATGAGATCCGACGTCTTCTTTACGAGCGAGGCGCACCGAAGGAGACAGAGATCCATGAGCAAATACTCCGGCAGCATAATGACGATGCTGCGGCGATGATGACTCTCTCAATAGCTCCATGATGGACGGCCATAAGAGAGAGAAAGGGAGAGAGGCACATGACATGTAGAGAGAGAGCAAGAGAGCATTCGTTCTTGTTGTAAAACATGTCCATCAAAGAGAAAGGGTGCCTCTTCTTATATAGGGTTTTGGGAGTCCATGGACAACACACAGTCAATGGTTGAGATTGATTTGTGTTTCTTTCAATGACTAAGATGTTTTTTTGTAAAAACACAACAACAATTGATTTAATTGGAATTAATTTATTTTGATAAATCATTATAATTAATCCCAATTAAAATCACTTTGACTAGTCTTAGAGATAATGAGAAGACTAATCACATCCCCTAAAAGGGGGGAAGGCTACCAATCATCTCATGAGATCTCATTATCTCATGATATCTCCAAGGTTTACAACAACTCTTGTTGTAAATATTTTTTCACAAAAAATAATTCACGATTATCTTGTGAAAAATTTCAATCAAGCCATTGAAATTATGTGAATCTCATTCACATACCAAAATAAAATGTAAATTATATTTCCAATTAATCATCCAATGTGAATCCAATTCACATCAATAATTAATTAACAAAAATAAATCATAATATGCTCTCTTTAATATATTATAAATCACATTTATAATATACCTGAATAATATGGATAGTATTATCCATATTATTCTTATCCACGATAATTAAATCACATTTAATCATCTTGGATCTCTTTTCTCATCTGCCAAATAACATGAATCGCATTCACATTATTTACATCTTTGATAATTAAATCACATTTAATTATTTCAGATAACTTTCCTAATAGTATGAATCGAATTCACATTATTCATGATAATTAAATGACATTTAATTATCCACTTTCTTAATATCGGCTACATATATCAACAAAGAAATTATCCATGAACTCTTTCAAGGATAATGCGCTTTCTTCGCGGATACTTGGAGATAAGGACATGGCGATTGTATTGTTCCACGTATAGTTACTTGGATATTGAGATCACATCTCAAATCCAGATCTCGGGGACCTCCCGTAGATGCTTGATAAAATTAAGACCGTAAATCTAATCTTCTCATTACATCTGAATCACATTCAGATCAATGTCCAACATTTGGACTAAGATCAGATTACTTCTCTATGAGAGGAGTCACTAAAATCCAGACTTGTTTCATTACTCCCTCGAAATGGAAGCGTCATGGTTATACAATTGTTTATGATCACATCACCCTCATGTATTCCCAATACCTGTACATCATGCATACTACAAGAACCAGATTAAACCCGAGGTTTTAGATCTCTTTTAGACTGTCTCCTTCAGAGTTTTATCATTAAGTTTCTCATTTTACTATTGGGAGTTGGTATCGATCATATACTTTCCAAAAGCATATATCATATCCAGGTGTTGATTATATACTTTTCAAAAGCATATATCAAACCTACAAATTCAGTCAAGCTTCCAAAGCGAGACGTCCATGCACGGAATTTAATTCTTCCCAATATCTCATGAGTGAGCTCATGTCTTCCGGTTCAATAATGAACATGTATGATCCCTTTGAGAGATCGTATTACTCATATGCCTTATATGCACACCAGCGCGTCGATGTATAGACCTTGATTAGGTCATCAACCTATTGGTCTGCCAAATGTACATACTCAGACATATAGTAACACATCTATCTCCAGTCAGAGGATGCAGGCATATATCATGACAACATATGACATAGGACTTTGGTTATCCCGATCTCGTTAAGTCAACTCTTTGACCTAACTAATCTGACACCTCCGAATCTCTATTCCCATGTAGAGGACCTGCATGAAGAGGTCGGTCAGATATCAGCCAAGTAAGAAAGGATTGCCATCTCCTACTCAGGCTGGAGATCATCTCTTAACAATCATTTGACGGTACTTGATGAGTCCTCAATCTAACTCTTTAAATATCCATCCAAGCACCAGCCTCTATGATTCAATAATTGAATCAACAGTTGTATGATCATTAGGATGGCCATGGTACATAAGTCTAATTGTACTAAGAGACCTTTTATACAAATTAGTTATTCTTCATTTCAGATCTGGGAATGATATTTGCAATAACATTTATTGCATAATGGCTCGATGTGGGCTCGCATGTCCAACAATTTCCCACTAGCCCAAAGAGCCATTAATGGGGTAATCATTTAAATCCACACCCATGTGACAATCATAGGCTATTTATAAAAATAGCTAGGTAAGCTGATCAGTCACTCTGTTACCAAGAGACTACGCCATGTCCTTTTACGGCACTTGCATATCCCCTTAGTGATAGTGCTTGCATCCAATGTGAATGTTGCATCTTATGCAACCAATACTCAATCTTGTCCATTATAGTGTCCTTTGACACCACATTTCAATAATTATTATAATTAGTATGTCCATAATCCTTATCAGAATACCTTTATTCCTGGAGATCTCTATCTCCTAAGGTATCCACAGTTAAGATCTTTTAGATCACTATCTATAAAGTCTTAAGTTCTTGAAGATAAGACTTTGAGATCGCTATCTCAAAAATCTTTTCATCTTTGAAGATATTGCTATTACTGCAATCAAGTGTTTTATCTCCTTAGTAGGATTAGTAACAGTTTACTACTCCCACTGTATGGCAGACATCTGGCTTTTGTACACATCTAGCATACACCCGGCTTCTCACAACTGATGCACTATTAGCAATGTGAGCCCGAGGCGAACCATTTCTACAATAAATGTTATTGTAATAGATGATTTGTCAATAAAAGTTATTGATTATATTTCACTCCCTTTCTGATATTGAATGAATGAATGCACTATAAGGTCCCTCTGTACAATAAGGGTTATGTACCATGGCCAACTTGATAATCATATAGCTGTTGATTCATTGATTGAGTCATAGAGGCTGATGCTTGGATGGATATTTAAGGAGTTAGATAGAGGACTCATCAAGCATCATCAATGATTGACAAGTAGTGATCTCCAGTCTGAGTGGGAGATGGCAATCCTATCTCATTAGACTGATATCTGATCGACCTCTTTATGCAGGTCCTCTGCATGGGAATATTGATTCGGAGGTATCAGATTAGTTGAGTTAATGAGTTGACTTAACGAGATCGAGATAACCAAAGACCTATGATGAATACTGTCACATCACAGGCAAACATCCTCTGACTAGAGACAGATATATTGCTATATGTCTAAATGTGTACATTTGACAGACCAATAGGTTGATGACCTAACCAAGGTCTATATACCGGCGAGATGGTGTGCATGTAAGGGCATATGAGTAATATGATCTCTCAAAGGGATCATACAGGTTCACTTGTGAACCGGGAGAAATGAGCTCACTCATGAGGTATTTGGATTGACCAAATTCCATGCAAGGTCATCATGCTTTAGAAGCATGATATGAATTTGAAGGTAAGATATATGCTTTGTGAAAGCATATGATCTGTACCATATCCCAAGGACCAAGAATGAGAAACTTAGTGATCAGACCATGAAGATGACAGTGCAAAAGTGTTCTATATCTTCATGATGATCATGAGTCTTCCAGTATGCAGGATGTACATGTATTAGGAATACCTGAGGGTGATTTGATCATAAACGATTGTATAACCATGATGCTTTCATTCCGAGGGAGTGATGACACCGGTCTGGATTTTAGTGACTCCTCTCATTAGAGAAGTGACCTAATCTTAGTCCATGTACTGGACATTGATCTGAAGGAGATTCAGATGCAATGAGAAGATTAGGTTTACGATCTTGATTTAATCAAGCATCTATGAGAGGTCCATGGGATTTGGGTTTGAGATGTGATCTCAATATCCAAGTCACTATACGTGGAACAATACAATCGCCCTGTCCTTATCTCCAAGTATCTGAGGAGAAATAGCATTATTCTTAAATGGTTTAAGAACAATTCCATAAGATCTAAGCAATGAGAAGTTGATAATTAAATGTGATTTAATTATCATGATGTATGAGGAATTATCCAATATAATTAAATATGATTTAATTATTATAGATAAGAATAATGTGGATAGTAATATCCAATTATTCATAATATATTGTAAATGTGATTTATAATGTATTAGAGAGAGCTAATAATAATTTATATTAGTAGATTAATTATTAATGTGTATTAGATACACATTGTCTAATTAATTGAAAATGTAAATTACATTTTGTCTTGGGTTGTGAATATGATTCACAATTTTCCAATGTCAAGATTGCAATATTCCCAAAATTAATTGAGAATAATTTTGGTGAATAAAAATTCCCAACAAATAGTTGTTGGAAATAAGTAGAGAGAAAATCAAGAAGATGTGCAATCTCATGGGAATCCATGAGATTGCCCTCCCCATTAGGAAGGGAGGTGGCGTCACCAATTCCCTTGTGGGATTGGTGGCCGTCCACTCTTCTTTATGGGGAGGAAGATCTCCTTTGTATTTTCACTCCTTATTTGATTGATTTAATTCGGTATTAATATATATCTGATATATTTAATCAAAATTAAATCACAAGTTGTTGGCTTTTACCAACAACAATCTTGACCATTGGATTGATATAAATCAATCTCATCCATTGATTTTATATGTCCCATGGATTGAGATCCATGGATCCCAAAACCCTATAAAAAGAGAGGCATATCTTGCTGAGATCCATGGATCCCAAAACCCTATAAAAAGAGAGGCATACCTTGCTCTCTACTTACATGCTATTGTAGCGCACATCTCTCTCTCTTTCTCCTCACACGCCAGCCCTCTCTCTCCCTCTTCTTGGTGGTCGTCCACCATACCCTAGAGGAGAGAATCGTCGACGCCTACGCCACCGCGCTGCCGCTTCGACGTTATGCGGTTCTCCGTCTACTTGGAGTGCTTCACTCACGAAGGAGACGTTCGATCTCGTGCGACGAGATCAGGAGCAACCGTGCTTGGATCATCTTCTTGGATTGCGAGGACACCGTGACTCATCCCCGCGCTCGCAAGCCGTTACTCCGACGATCGGACTTGAGATAGGAGGTCTCTTTTCTTAGAGACTCGATCAACCACGCTTCAAGAGGTATTGCATTATACTTGTTGTGATTATAGATGAAACGATCCGAGAATTATTCTTGGATCATGTGGTTTCATCGCATGAAAAATTTTAAATTCCGCTGCACCGAACAACTAGTACGACTAGTCGTTCTCCGTCGTATCCGATACGACGATCACGCTTCCGTGATGCACTTGAGGATTTCTCCATATCCTTCAAGTGGTACCAGAGCCTTAGGTCGATGGTTTCGAATATGATTCGCTAACCGAGGACGACTTGGGTTCGTTAAGGTCGCGAAAGTTTTCATCGCATTTGATTTCGCAGATCTGTTTAGTAAATAAATTCGGCACAGTTTAAATTGTTTAAACACGAATTTAATACTTGAATTTTGTTCCCCATTAAATAAGGAAACCATAGGATCTGAGTTTGCGTAAATCGGATTTCGTATGCTCGAGATATGGTTGTTTTAATGAACATGTATGCACTGTTGCGGGAACTGTAGATCTGAACGTGATTAAAATGTTAATTACTGTTTAGACTTGCCTCGAAATGCATGAAACATCACTTGTGTTCTGTCCTAAATCAAATTAGAAATCCATGAAAATTGATTTTGTCTAATTTAGATTTAATATGATTGAGATATGATAATTTTAGTAAGTAGGGGTCACTGCTGAAATTACATTCCTAATCAAGAACCATGTGATTGTCAATTAATGAAATTAATTGTTAATTTCGATAAATAATTATGAAAAATATTTGAGAAATATTGGAAGATGATTATTTCCTTAATTGACTTGGCCTCAACCAATTAATTGATTAGATTTGATCTAGATCATAATTGGAAACACAATCATCAAACTCCTTGCTTGAATATGATTGGGAATTTATCTAGCAAATTTCCTTATAATCAAATTATTTTGATTACTATATGGTATAATTTCGGTTGAAGAACCGATGATAATCTCAAGTACAAATTAATCAATTTGGCATTATCCTTTCCCAAGGCGGATATGGTGACTAGTCGAAGATCGCTGGGGTAGCGGGTTGCAACGTATGTGGTCCGTCCCACTCTCGCCTGCACTGGCCATGACAGCGGGTAGGGCCGGGATAATGTCTGAGGGATTAAGTTGTGTTTTTTTAATTATTAAAATACGAATTAATACGTACTTTGAGAATAATACCATATATATTCAAGCATAACAATCAAGTTTGATTGATTGAATTGGATTGATAATTAATTTAATATGATTGAATTGATTATGTCCAATTAGAATACTCTAATATGATTAGAGTTGAAAATTCCCTTGGAAGAATTGATTATATGAATGTGATTCATAGTAATTAATTAAATTTGAATAAGATATGGAGGATCACACAAGCGACATCCATGGTCTCCCATCAAGGCGAAGGATTTCGTCGTCAGATATTGTATGTGGGAGATGCCTGTCTGAAGTGACAGCTCCTGCATATGATCCATTTTGGATCGGGCTCATCGCTTCTCGAAAGAGTAAGGACGTATGCGTAGTGACCCCAATATTGGGTCCTCATATTATTGGCGTGATATTGGATTGTGCATAGCGAGTTGTATTCCTGTTGACGTTTGGTTCAATTAATGACGGGTCAACATCACCTTAGGGGTGGTGGGTCCGGGTATTAAAGACCGAATTGGGAAATGCAAGTTGGACTTGCAAGGCGGAATGTGTTCCCGCTTCTCTTTATTGGAGTCATAGGTTTTCATATTATTGGGATATGACAAAGATAAAGAGGAGATCCCAGTTCTTGCTTGAGATATATCGGTAAGTATATCTCCTACTTTGAAAGTGAATAAGGGAATAAACTTTCATAGTTAACATAGCAAGACTAATTTGATTTAAAATGCCTTGATCAAATAAAACTAAATTGAATATATTATATTCTAACATAGTGCATTCTCAATTTCAGAAAATGAAGTCGATGAACCCACTGAGCAGGCTTCTGGAGGTCAACCAATTGACCGAATTACTCGGATTAGATCTGTAATTTGGAGCTTGTACTCTCGGCGGAGCGCATCAGTTATGTTCTCTCAGAAGACAAGCTTTAAAACCCTAAATCTAAGGAAGACAAAGCATATAATGACAAGTATGATGAAGATCATGTCTTGGCTAGATGCTACATCTTGGGTTCTCTCTCCAATGTTCTTCAGAAACAACATGTGGAGATGAGTACTTGCCAGGAAATCATGCAGAATCTAAAGGATATGTTTGGTGACATTAACCGCACCCAGCGGTACAATGTTATGAAAGAACCGGTTCGCTGCAAGATGCAGGAAGGGACTTCGGCCCGTGAACATGTACTCAAAATGTTTGGGTACTTATCGGAACTAGAGACTCTGGGGGGCAACGATGGATGCAGACATGCAATCTGATTTCATTCTGCTGTCATTGCCCAAATCTTTCAATAACTTTGTGGTGTCATTCCACATGAATAAGCTGAAATTGACAAATGCTGGGCTTCTTGCTGCATTAAAGTCTGCAGAAGACGTGATGAAGAAAGATGGTCCCACTGGCAGTGCAATGGTTGCACAGTTCAGAGGGAAGCGCGGTCGGAAGCATGGTTCTCGGAAGGGCCCAGCCCAGAAGAGAAAGAAGAAGGGACAAAGTGTTGGCTCGTCTTCCAATGCATCCACTCTAATGGCGTCGAAGAAAACCGACGTTTGTCACCACTGCAAAAAGCCGGGACACTGGAGGTATAATTGCCTGGATTACCTGAAGTCGGTCGACAAAGGTAAAGCCCCAACATGTATGAAATCTACTTTTATCATTGAAACCAGCTTTCTTGTTGGACAAGAAGGAAGTTGGGTTGTTGATTCTGGTGCTTCTGTTCATGTATGCAATTTGTTGCATTTGTTTCAGGAAACTAGAAAACTTGAAGAAGGGGAGATAGTCATCCAGATGGGATCTGATGCAAGTGTTGCAGCAGTCCCCGTCGGAACTTGTCGGCTATCATTATCTAGTGGAAGAGTCCTAGTACTTAAAGAGTGTCTTTATGTACCCGAAGTCAGGAGGAATTTGATATCTGTATCTAAGCTAGTTAGAAGTGGATACTCATTCCTGTTCTGTAATAAGTTAGTCATAAATCATTATGATAAATATATTGCAGATGGTATTTTGACTTCTGATGGACTTTATGAATTGTGCATTAATGAGCATGTCATGAATGTTACAACCACTAATAAAAACTCTAAAAGATCCAAGAATAATGAAAATCATTCAAACATGATTTGGCATCAAAGGCTCGGTCATTTATCTGTTGATAGGATCAATAGATTGATAAAGGATGGACCTTTGGACTTTCTACATGTCCAGTCTTTACCTACCTGTGAACAATGTATTCGAAGTAAAATGACTAGGATGCCTTTCCGTAACAAGGTTACTAGATGCGAAGGTATTATTGACTTAATACATACCGATGTATGTGGTCCCTTCAGTACAGCGACTCGAAATGGATATCGATATTATTTGATGTTTATTAATGACCATTCACGATACAGGTTTGTCTTCCTATTACGTCATAAATCTGTAACCTTTGAAAAGTTCAAAGAATTCAAGGCTTTGGTTGAGAACCAAACCGATAGGAAGATTAAACGAATTCGATCTGATCGAGGTGGCGAGTACCTCTCTGATGAATTCAAGGAATACCTTAAAGAGAATGGAATTATCTCCAATCTCACTACTCCTGGAACTCCCCAACTTAATGGTGTTGCTGAAAGATGCAACAAGACCATCATGGATATGGTCCGTTCAATGATGATCAAAGCACATTTACCACTTAGTTTTTGGGGATATGCAGTAGAAACTGCAATATATATCCTGAATAAGATTCCCAGCAAATCTGTACCTAAGACTCCTCATGAGCTCTGGTATGGAACCAAACCTAGAGTTAATTACTTGAAGGTTTGGGGATGCTTGGTTCATGCGAAGAACGTGGACGCAAGCAAGCTGGAATCTCGCACTCGTGAGTGCTACTTCATTGGGTACGTTAGAGATGGTATTGGATACCAACTCTATGACCCTGAGACCCAAAAGGTTTTTGTCTCTAGAGATGTGAAATTTCTGGAGGATGATTTCCTTAAAGGTCAAGATAAAGGTGAAGTAGAGGAACTCATAGAATCCCCTGAGGATTATGAGGTTCCTAGACCAAAAACTGAAGAGATAAATAAAGATGAAACACCCATACCTCTTCGAAGGAGTTCGAGGGTGGTTGCACCACCTGAAAGGTATGGATTCCATGTGTCAAGTGAAACTGACAATGATCCTACTTCATTTGATGAAGCACTCGCGGATTATGACATGGATAGATGGATGCTAGCAATGATGTCAGAAACTGACTCCGTGCATAAGAATGGTTTATAGACCCTAGAGGATCCACCTAAAGGGGTAAAACCCATTGGGTGCAAATGGATCTTCAAGAGAAAGAGGGGACCTAATGGAAAAGTAGAGACTTTCAAAGCACGGCTCGTAGCCAAGGGCTACACATAGAGAGAAGGCATCGACTATGATGAGACATTCTCTCCTGTGGCTATGCTTAAATCCATTAGGGCATTGCTGGCTATAGCTGCATATCTTGACTACGACATCTTGCAGATGGACGTCAAGATGACTTTCCTCATGGATACCTCGAGGAGGACATCTATATGGAGCAGCCCCAGGGCTTCATGACTGAGGATGGCAAAGTATGCAAGCTGAAGAAATCCATCTATGGGCTCAAGCAAGCTTCTCGTAGCTGGAACATTAGATTTGACGAAACCATAAAGAGTTATGATTTTGTACAGAATCCTGATGAACCTTGTGTGTACAAGAAGCTTATTGGGAGCGCCATTGTGTTCATCGTGCTTTATGTAGATGACATCCTTATCATTGGGAATGATACAGGGATGATGACCAGTGTGAAGATTTGGTTGTCCCATACCTTTGAGATGAAAGATCTTGGAGAAGCCTCTTACATCTTGGGTCTGAAGCTGTTCAGAAACCGAGAAAAGAGGATATTGGGATTATCACAACATGGATACATTAAGAAAATTCTTGAACGATTCCGTATGGATAGTTCCAAGAAAGGATTCCTACCCTTAAGACATGGTATCCACCTGTCTAAAGGAATGGCTCCTCAAACTGTTGAGGAAAAGAAAGCCATGGCTGGATGCCCCTATGTATCAGCTGTAGGAAGCTTAATGTATGCCATGATGTGTACTAGGCCAGATATCTGCCATGCAGTGGGAGTGGTAAGTCATTACCAATCCTGCTATGGAGAACAACACTGGAATGCAGTAAAGAACATATTTAAATATCTAAGACGGACGCAAGATTACATCTTGGTCTATGGAGATGGTGATCTCCAAGTCTTGGGATATAGAGATTCTGACTTCCAATCGGATATTGATGATCGAAAGTCGACATCAGGGTTTGTGTTCCTGTTGAATGGTGGTGCTGTGAGATGGAGAAGCAAGAAGCAAGACACTACAGCAGATTCAACAACAGAAGTTGAATACATTGCCGCATCGGGTGCTGTAAAGGAGGCGGTGTGGTTGTGCAAGTTCGTGCAGGAGCTTGGCGTAGTTTCCTCTGATACTCCCATCCCTCTACTCTGTGATAACACGGGAGCCATTGCCCAGGTGAAGGAACCCAGATGGAATCAGAAGAGCAAGCACGTAGAAAGGAAATACCACATCATTCGGGAGATTCAAAAGCGTGGCAACATCATCATCACCAAGGTGGCCTCTGCCAACAACGTTGTTGATCCTCTTACCAAACCTATGACACAGAAGGTTTTTGACCAGCATGTATTGAGTATGGGTTTAAGGATTGTTCCTGAATGGTTCTGAGGGCTAGTGGGAGATTGTTAGACGAACCATTCCCACAATAAATGTTATTGTAATAGATGATTTATCAATAAAAGTTATTGATTATGTTTCACTCCCTTTCTGATATTGAATGGATGAATGCACTATAAGGTCCCTCTGTACAATAAGGGTTATGTACCATGGCTAACTTGATAATCATATAGCTGTTGATTCATTGATTGAGTCATAGAGGTTGATGCTTGGATGGATATATAAGGAGTTAGATAGAGGACTCATCAAGCATCATCAATGATTAACAAGTAGTGATCTCCAGTCTGAGTGGGAGATGGCAATCCTATCTCATTAGACTGATATCTGATCGACCTCTTGATGCAGGTCCTCTGCATGGGAATATTTATTCAGAGGTATCCGATTAGTTGAGTCAATGAGTTGACTTAACGAGATCGAGATAACCAAAGACCTATGATGAATACTGTCACATCACAGCAAACATCCTCTGACCAGAGACAGATGTATTTCTATATGTCTGAATGTGTACATTTGGCAGACCAATAGGTTGATGACCTAACCAAGGTCTATATACCGTCGAGCTGGTGTGCATGTAAGGGCATATGAGTAATATGATCTCTCAAAGGATCATACAGGTTCACTTGTGAACCGGGAGACATGATCTCACTCATGAGGTATTGGGATTGACCAAATTCCATGCATGGTCATCATACTTTAGAAGCATGATATGAATTTGAAGGTAAGATATATGCTTTGTGAAAGCATATGATCTGTACCATATCCCAAGGACCAAGAATGAGAAACTTAGTGATCATACCATGAAGATGACAGTGCAAAAGTGATCTATATCTTCATGATGATCATGAGTCTTCCAGTATGCAGGATGTACATGTATTAGGAATACATGAGGGTGATTTGATCATAAACGATTGTATAACCATGACGCTTCCATTCCGAGGGAGTGATGACACAAGTCTGGATTTTAGTGACTCCTCTCATTAGAGAAGTGACCTAATCTTAGGCCATGTACTGGACATTGATCTGAATGAGATTCAGATGCAATGAGAAGATTAGGTTTACGGTCTTGATTTAATCAAGCGTCTATGAGAGGTCCATGGGATCTGGATTTGAGATGTGATCTCAATATCCAAGTCATTATACGTGGAACAATACAATCGCACTGTCCTTATCTCCAAGTATCTGAGGAGAAATAGCATTGTTCTTAAATTGTTTAAGAACAATTCCATAAGATCTAAGCAGTGAGAAGTTGATAATTAAATGTGATTTAATTATCATGATGTATGAGGAATTATCCAATATAATTAAATGTGATTTAATTATTATGGATAAGAATAATGTGGATAGTAATATCCAATTATTCATAATATATTATAAATGTGATTTATAATGTATTAGAGAGAGCTAATTATAATTTATATTAGTAGATTAATTATTAATGTGTATTAGATACACATTGTCTAATTAATTGAAAATGTAAATTACATTTTGTTTTGGCTTGTGAATATGATTCATAATTTTCCAATGTCAAGATTGCAATATTCCCAAAACTAATTGAGAATTATTTTGGTGAACAAAAAATCCCAACAAATAGTTGTTGGAAATAAGTAGAGAGAAAATCAAGGAGATGTGCAATCTCATGGGAATCCATGAGATTGCCCTCCCCATTAGGAAGGGAGGTGGCGTCACCAATTCCCTTGTGGGATTGGTGGTCGTCCACTCTTCTTTATGGGGAGGAAGATCTCCTTTGTATTTTCACTCCTTATTTGATTGATTTAATTCGGTATTAATATATATTTGATATATTTAATAAAAATTAAATCACAAGTTGTTGGCTTTTACCAACAACAATCTTGACCATTGGATTGACATAAATCAATCTCATCCATTGATTTTATATGTCGCATGGATTGAGATCCATGGATCCCAAAACCCTATAAATAGAGAGGCAAACCTTGCTCTCTACTTACATGCTATTGTAGCACACATCTCTCTCTCTCTCTCTTTCTCCTCACACGCCAGCCCTCTCTCTCCCTCTTCTTGGTGGCCGTCCACCATACCCTAAATGAGAGAATCGTCGACGCCTACGCCACTGCGCTGCTGCTTCGACGTTCTGCGGTTCTCCGTCTACTTGGAGTGCTTCACTCACGAAGGAGACGTTCGATCTCGTGTGACGAGATCAGGAGAAACCGTGCTTGGATCATCTTCTTGGATTGCGAGGACACCGCGACTCATCCCCGCGCTCGCAAGCCGTTACTCCGACGATCGGACTTGAGACAGGAGGTCTCTTTTCTTAGAGATTCGATCAACCACGCTTCAAGAGGTATTTCATTATACTTGTTGTGGTTATATATGAAACAATCCGAGAATCGTTCTTGGATCATGTGGTTTCATCGCATGAAAAATTTTAAATTCCGCTGAACCGAACAACTAGTACGACTAGTCGTTCTCCGTCGTATCCGATACGACGATCACGCTTCCGTGATGCGCTTGAGGATTTCTCCATATCCTTCATGCACAAGGGTAGGAAGTTTTAGCATTCACTTCCTCAACTCTTTGAGGTGTTATTCCTTTAGATAGGCCAGTACCATATCTTAAGGGAAGGAAGCCTTTCTTGGAATTTTCCAGAAAATGGAACATGTCCAAGGTGTACTACTAATGTGACAGTCCCAATACCCTCTTCTCTTTGCTTCTGAACATCTTCAGAACTAATATCTAAGAGGTATCCTTGAGATCATGGAATAGCCAGTCTATAAAACACTTATTATTATCCTTATATCATTCCAAATGATTAGGGTATCATCTACATACAGCACGATGAACACAATGGCACTCCCACTAAGCTTCACATGATACATCAAGATTCTATCTGAAATAATAACATTATGATTTCATCAAATTTGATGTTCCAACTAGTAGAAGCTTATTTTGAGTCCATAGATGGAGTTTCTTTAGCTTGCACACCTTGCTTTCATAAACCATGAAGCCCTGGGGCTACTTCATGTGAATATCCTTAGAGAGATATTTGTGGAGGAATGCAATCTTGACTTCTGTCTTAAAGATGTCAAAGTCAAGTTGTATAGCTATAGTTAGCAATAATCTGATGAGTTTAAGCATGGTCACTGAAGAGCAAGTCTCATTGCAAGCGATGTCTTCTATTCAGTGTGTAGCTCATGGCTACGAGCTGTGCTTTGAAGGTCCCTACCTTCTCATCAGGTTCCCTCTTTCTCTTGAAGATTCATTTATACCTTAACGGGTCTTACCCATATAGGTGGATCCTCGAGGGTCCATATACAACACTTGTATATGAAGTCTACTATAGAGTTTATTGCTAACATCCATCTTTCCATGACATGATCTTCAGAAGCTTCATCACATGAAGTTCGATCATTGTCAGATTTCTCTGATACATGGAATTCATCCTCAAACTCATTTGAAGAGGTATTAGTATTTCATCTTTAATTATCCTTTCAGTTTCTGATTTCAGGAGCCTCGTTATCTTCTCAAGATTAAATGAGTTCATACACTTCATTTTCATCTTGATTCTCAAGAGAATCATACTCTAAGAATCATATCCTTAGAGATGAGATATTTTAAGAATCTAAAGGTCATAGAGTAGGTATCCAATACCATCCTTTATTTTCCTAATGAAGTAGCACTCTCTTGTGCTAGATTCCAGTTTACCAGCATGGAACCTTTTAAGGATATATATTGTAGTCTCTACTACATATATACTTTGGAAACTAAGAGGTAATTATGCTAATATTCATCATTGATCAAATCATGTCAAACATGATCCAATTATATCTCCCTACAACTCTCTTGAGTTTAGGTATATTAGGAGGAGTGAGATAGGAATGATATTCATATCTCCATAAGGCATTCTTTGAATTCATCTAATAGGTACTTGCTACCTAGGTTAGATCAAATTCATTTCATCTTCCTTCAAATTTTGGTTCTAAACCAAAATTGTGAAATCTTTAAACATTTCAAAGGTTTCTAATGTGAAGGGAAGAAGTCTCATATCACAAATAATCATCTAATGATATCACATATCATCAATGTTTATCATGATATAGACGATCCACATACATCAATATGTATAAGATCTTGAATACCTCGACATCTAGCACCATTCTCAGAGAAGGGTGCATTGGACATTTTCATGTTTGAATACAATATTCACAAGCATGTAAGATTTAAAATTTCAGACAATATAAAGTTTCATCTCTTACTAGTCTATTGATCTCATCAATAGACATATGTCCAAGATTTGATGCCATATCATTGTCAAATGATCTTCATCCTCCTATTAATCTTTTAAGGTTCAATTTTTAATATTAGAAATTTTAATGAACCATTCATTAACTTTCTAATTTAGTAGAGTCCTCAAGATATCATAATACTATCTGAAATATATCCATCATAACTATTTATGATAGGTCTATTCCAGAATTTATGTTTATTTCCAATATTTAGAAATAAACTATGAGTGTTCTAAATCTAGGTCATAGAGACATTCTCTAAGACTAAGGGCTCTCCCACTGAAAATTTGAAGTCTATTTATCCAATAGAGATTGTTGCAACAATTGAATCAACATCCATGTGGATAACTATTAAAACTTAAGATCAAATTTCTTGAATTTTCTAAAATATATGCAACCATTTGCAAGTGCTATTAGAAAAAATGAGATACAATTATTAGACTTTTAATCTTATCCAATAAGAAAGTCAATTTCAATAATTAAATATAGATTATTCTGATGTACTATCCGAGTCCTTCTCTAAGGATCTAGATAGACTTGATAGTCATACTATCAACACATCGGCTCATTGCAGTATTGGCATCCATCCAAGTCTTTGGATGTCATATGTGTGGAAACCATAGAAGTACAGTCAACTCTTTGACTTTTCATCTAACTTGGGTCCGACCCATGCTTCCACTGCGCTTCTTTCATCTCTAAACAACCACTGCTTAAGAAAAAGGATCTCTTATGTTAAATTCAAAAGATTTCAATATAAGAGTATTTAGACATTATACATGCTTCATTTAATTCATACAATATGGATATTATGAAGCTTCATGAATGACTAGAGTATAGATAGTAGGATGATGACACTCATCATATATACATACATCTTAACTCTTGAAGACTTAGGTTCTAGTAGGTACTCAAGCATTTTAAATACATCATCTCTTATAGAGCTACCATTCTGCATAATGCAGTGAACCATGTCATTCATGATCAAATGTCGAGAGCACATATGTATGCCAGAACATCTTCTTAGATTTTATAAGAATTATTTGACAATTATGATCATCATCGACATGTCACTTCCAAAGTACATTCGATGAGAGATCAAGACTATAGAGACATACAAACCCTACGTTGTTGTCTTATTGCCTATTTAATTGTCATTCCTTATTATTATGAGGAAACTTGCACATTTCAACCACGTACAATATGTGTCCAACTGCAAGCACAATATCTTGATCATGTATCCAATCCATGATATTTTACAGGTTATTATTGAGTATAGTATTGAGTGGGTTTAATGAAGAATTATCTGAAATATGAAATTTTCATAAATATATATAAATATATATACACACGTTTTACTTTGATTTAAGAATTTTTATATCAAAGTTGTCTTGCCTTGTCAACATTGAAAGTTCATTCCCTTAATCACTTTCAATGTAAGAGATATACTTACCATTATATCTCAAGCAAGATCTGCGATCTCCTTTCTTATCTTTGTCACATCCCAATAACATGAGAACCTGTAACTCAGATAAAAAGAAGCATGAACTCATTCCGCCTTGCAAGTCTAGCTTGCATCTCCCAATTCGGTCTTTAACATCCGGTCCCACCACCTCTAAGGTGATGTTGGCGCATCATTAATTGAACCAACCGTCAACAGGAATACAACTCACTATGCGCAATCCAATATCGCCCCAATAATATGAGGACCTAATATTGGGGTCACTATGCATATGTCCTTACTCTTTCGAGAAGCGAAGAGCCCGATCCAAATGGATTGTATGCAGAGCTGTCACTTCGGATAGGCATCTCCTACATACAATATCTGGTGATGGAACCATTCGTCTTGACGAAAGACCATGGATGCCACTTATGTGATCTTCCATATCTTGTTCAAATTCTAATTAATTATTATGAATCATATTCAAATAATTAATTCTTCCAAGGAAAATACATATCTATTCATAATAGAGTGTTTTTATTGGATATAATTTATTTAATCACATTAAATCAATTATCAATCCAATTCAATCAACAAACTTGATTGTGACTTGAATATATGATATTATCTCAAAGTATGTGCTAATTAGAATTTTAATAATTAGAAAATACACCATGATTTCTCCAGCATTTGTCGAGTCCCTACCCGATGTCATGGCCAGTACTGACGGAAGTGGGACAGACCGTACACGGTGCAACCTGCTACCCCAACGCTCCCCGACTAGACACCATATCCACCTTAGGAAAGGATAATGCCAAATCGATCATTGTGTACATGAGATGATCATCGGTTTTTCAACAGAAATTATACCATATAGTAATAACTAAAATCATTTTGATTATAAGGAAATTTTCTAGACAAATTCCCAAACCTATTCAAGTAACATGTTTGTTGAAAGTGTATCAAGTAACAAATTGGTGATCTAGATCATATCTAATCATTTATAGGTTGAGGCAATGTCATTTAAGGGATAATTATTATTCAAATATTTATCAAATATTATCCATACTTATTCCAGGAAATTAACCATTAATTTCACAAGTTTCTTAAATGACTATCACAAGGTTCATGATTAGGATTACAATTTTCAAAAGTGACACTCACTTACTAAATTAGCATATCTCATTCATTTTAAATCAAATTATGCAAAATCCGTTTTTAAAGTTTTTTAACTTGATTTATAACAGAATCCAAGTGATAATTACGCATTTCTAGGCTTGTGAAAACAGTAACCAACTCCTTAATCACATTATGATTCACCATCCCCGAAACAATGGATATAGGTTCATTAAAATGATCATATCTTGAGTTATTGGATTCCAAATCATACAAACTTAAATTCTATTGTTTCCTTATTTAATGGGTAATTTATCCAATTTAAAAATTCGTGTTTAAACATTTTAAACATGGCCGAAATTTATCATAAAATGAGGCTGTAAAATTGAAATGCGATAAAACTTTCACAATCCTTATGAACCCAAGTCTTCCTAGGTTTATGGATCGCATCCAAAACCTACAACCTAGCTCTGATACCACTTGAAGGATATGGAAAGATCCTCAAGAGCATCATGTAAGCGTTTGGATCACATTGAATGTGATCGGGAGCGACTAGTCGCACTAGTTTCTCGATGCAACGGAATTAAAAAAATTAATGTGATGAAACCACATGATCCAAGAACATTTCTCGGATCATTTCATCTAAACCACAATAGGTATTATGGTTTTCTCTTGAAGTGTGGTTGCGATAGAGCCTCTAAATGAAGAGACCTCCTGTCTCAAGTCTGTTCCAACGGAGGAGATCCTTGTGAGCACGTTGATGAGACGCGTCATTCTTGCCATCCATGTTGATGATCCAAGCGACGAATCTCTTGATCTCATCACACGAGATCCAACGTCTTCTTCACAAGCAAGGTGCACCGAAGAAGACGGAGATCCATGAGCAAGTACTCTGGCAGCATAACGACGATGTTGCGGCGATGATGACTCTCTTAATGGCTCCACGACCATAAGAGAGAGCGAGAGAGGCACATGTAGGGATGCAAACGGTTACGGATATATCCGTATCTGGTCCGTCACCGTATCCGTTTCATACAGATTTTGACAACCATATCCGTATCTGTTTTAAAATGGATACATATATGAATATAGTTTTGATATCCGCAAACATCGGTATCCGTATTCGTATATCTGTATTCGTATATAAATATAGTCATAGATTTATTTTTAACCCTATATATCATAATTTTATACCTTCTTGTATCATATATATAATTTTTATAATGCAAACACATTTAGTAAATTTATATCATGTGTTTTCCATCCAATTCATACACATTTAAGTCGATTTTATAGAGTATGTCTAACATTACATGTATGCGATCAATATCTGTTTTACATCCGTATCCGTTTTTAAGGATATGGTAAGATAGTTTTAATATCCGTCAATGTTCGTATCTGCATCTGTATTCGTATTCAAAAATGGATAAGGATATGGTAATACCTATATTCGTATCTGTATCCGTCCGTTTGCATCCCTAGGCACATGACATGTAGAGAGAGAGAGAGGAAGAGAGCATTCATTGTTGTCGTAAAACGTGTCCCTCAAAGAGCAAGGGTGCCTCTTCTTATATAGGGTTTTGGGAGTCCATGGATCTCAATCCATGGACAACACACAATCAATGGTTGAGATTGATTTGTGTTTCTTTCATTGACTAAGATGTTGTTGTAAAAACACAACAACAATTTATTTAATTGGAATTAATTTATATTAATAAATCAACATAATTAATCTCAATTTAAATCACTTTGACTAGTCTTCGAGATAATGAGAAGACTAACCACATCCCCTAAAAGGGGGGACAGCTACCAATCATCTCATGAGATCTCATTATCTCATGATATCTCCAACAACTCTTATTGTAAATATTTTTTCACAAAAAATAATTCACAATTATCTTGTGAAAAAATTCAATCAAGCGATTGAAATTATGTGAATCTCATTCACATCCCAAAATAAAATGTAAATTATATTTTTAATTAATCATCCAATGTGAATCCAAGTTACATCATTAATTAATTAACAAATATAAATCATAATATGCTCTCTTTAATATATTATACATCGCATTTATAATATACCTGAATAATATGGTTCCCCCAACATCCGAATGCAAATCACGCCTTGAATCTTCAGGGTCGTTTCTTGGATGTTGTGCCGCCCATCTCAGCGTCGTTACCACCGGTGAGCCTTCCATTGAGGGCTTTTGGCCAGGCTCTACCTCTTTGAGGAACAATAAGAGCTCCTGACGTCTAACGCGAAAGCTAGTCTCTAGCGAAAGGCTTCCACGGTAACCACATAGCTGTGCTACCAGGTTCCAACCTTCCTCAGTCTTGAGTCCAGAGGTCACCACCCTCTCCATCAACCCAACCTGTCGAAGGGTGTGCTTCATCGTATGGATGTCCTGGCAACAGATCGGGAGTCTAATCACCTCGACCAGCCACGTCGATGTGCGCTCCATTGTGCCATCGTGCAAGTAGGGCTTTTTCCAGCGGACTCCTGGCGGGAATAGACCTCCGCCATTATGGAGAAATCTAGGGATATCATCTTCCTCAATCCCTCGGATGCACAACACGTTATCCGAGAGCCAGACTGCATCCTCCGAACAATCCAACGAGCGATCCTCTGCAAATATCTTCGCCACTCAAGATCCTCCCTCAATCCTTCAGTAATCAGGATTCCGTTCACTGGGTCAGCATCCACCGGGAGAGCCACATGTTCTCTATTCGATGCTTCGCCAACCTCCCTTGGCGCCCGCAGGAGTGTGATGCATCCTTTGCGAAGGTATCCCTCCTCCCCGCAACGGAAGCATACCACCTTCTTTGCCAAACACGCCTTCGCCCACTAATCACCTCGACCGCACTTGAAGTAGTGCTTCAAACTGGGAGGCGGAACGCCTCCATCTCGATGTACCCATCTCCATCCACTTGCACCTCCCTCATGAGATCTCATTATCTCATGAGATCTCATTATCTCATGATATCTCCAACAACTCTTGTTGTAAATATTTTTTTCACAAAAAATAATTCACAATTATCTTGTGAAAAAAATCAATCAAGCGATTGAAATTATGTGAATCTCATTCACATCCCAAAACAAAATGTAAATTATATTTTTAATTAATCAATCCAATGTGAATCCAATTTACATCAATAATTAATTAAGAAATATAAATCATAATATGCTCTCTTTAATATATTATAAATCACATTTATAATATACCTAAATAATATGGATAGTGCTATCCATATTATTCTTATCTATGATAATTAAATCACATTTAATCATCTTAGATCTCTTTTCTCATATGCCCAAATAACATGAATCACATTTACATTATTCACATCTTTGATAATTAAATCACATTTAGTTATCTCAGATAGTTCTCCTAATAATATGAATCAAATTCACATTATTCATGATAATTAAATCACATTTAACTATCCACTTTCTCAATGCTCGGATACATATATCAACAACAAAATTATTCATGAACTCTTTCAAGGATAATGCGCTTTCTCCGCGGATACTTGGAAATAAGGACATGACGATTATATTTTTCCATGTATAGTTACTTGAGTATTGAGATCACATCTCAAATCCAGATCTCGGGGACCTCCCATAGACGCTTGATTAAATCAAGATCGTAAATCTAATCTTCTCATTACATCTGAATCACATTCAGATCAATGTCCAACATTTGGACTAAGATCATATTAAAACTCTATGAGAGGAGTCACTAAAATCCAGATCTGTTTCATCACTCCCTCTGAATGGAAGCGTCATGGTTATACAATCGTTTATGATCACATCACCCTCATGTATTCCCAATACATGTACATCCTGCATATTGGAAGACCCAGATTAAACCCGAAGTTTTAGATCTCTTTTAGACTGTCTCCTTCAGGGTTTTATCATTAAGTTTCTCATTTAACTATTAGGAGTTGGTATCAATCATATACTTTCCAAAAGCATATATCATACCTAGTTGTTGGTTATATACTTACCAAAAGCATATATCAAACCTATAAATTTGATCAAGCTTCCAAAGAGAGAGGACCGTGCACGGAATTTGATTCTTCCCAATATCTCATGAGTGAGCTCATGTCTTCCGGTTCAGTAATGAACCTATATGATTGATGACCGAAAATTCACACTATCAGGCTAAGGTAAAAATAATCAGGGTCGTTGTGACCCGAATAGCAAGGCTCGATCAATCAAGAAAACTAAGACCACCAAATAAATCAAACAATCAATAAAATCGAATAGCGATCTTCGCTATTTATATAACCTGGTATAGTGACCAAGGTCGAACACAAGGAGCACGGATTGGCACGAGGCCTACGAAGTAGTCGAAAAATCAAAGAAAATAAAGAAAATGTTTTTTGATGGATTTTATGGTTTTTTTAAAAAATTTGTATTTTTAATTATAAGTAACATATAGAAAGAAGCCAAAAAGAGCACAATCAACTAATTATTAAACAACATAAATAAAGTCAGAAAATTGAAATAAAAATATTTTTTGATTTTATAATTTTTTTAAGTATTTTTTGGTAATTTTCTCAGATTTTTATATTTTTTTGTTGATTTATAAAAATAAAATAAGGTAAAAATTAGAACCAATGTGCAGCCAGATTTGAAAGACTATTTAAAAATACGAAATAGCCTCTAAAAATCTGGAGACAATATTATATGATACTACAAATAAAAACTAAGCTACAGGAAAAGAGATTGCATTTTTTGATTTTTTTTAGAATTTTTAATGATTTTTTAAGGTTTTTAGGGGTTTTCAATTTTTAGGTGTTTTATATATCCAAATCAAGCAAAAATTGGACTGAATCAAGTAACACTAAAACAAATAGTAGCTAATTTTTTTAGAATTTTGAGGGGTTTTTAATATTTTTAATTGATTTTATAATTCAAACAGTAGTAAAAATAGAGGTTTTTGAATTTTTAAAAATAGAAAAACAACTCAAAATGTTCCAAAAAATTACTGAAATTTTTACACAGTGGCAGGGGCCACGTGTCCAAATTTCAGAAGATTTGGAGTTAATTTGATATTTTATTCAACCAATAAACAAGGCACAACACATAGGGACCTAAATGCAAAGAAATTAAGTATTGGGGCCAAACTGATAACACGTGTAAAAACAAAAGGGCCAAATCTGCAAAAAGTCCAAGGCCGCACGTGGGCGACACGTGGTTCAGACACGGAGGGGTATAAATGTCATTCTCATTTATTAAAATCCAAATGGTAACAACAATAAAGCCTAGGGGAAACTATGTAAATAACCCACAAATCACGTGTCGATGCACGTGCTCCACATATAGAGGGACTAAAATGCAAATACTAAAAGTTTGAGGTCCTACGTGCAAATTACCCAAAATAAAAACAACTACTACAAATATTTACATGACTCAAATGTAAATGCAAAACTAAAGAGGGCCTAAGTGATATTTACACCTTTATTAAGATCTGACGGCTGCAAGGTGGCTCCACATATGATCGGACGACTGTGATTCACGGATGCCCCTTCGGCGATCTGCAGCTCGGATCTGATCCTCAGATGGATCTAACGGTCAAAAGTGCCTCGCGAATGGATAGTCAAGATCTGAACTGGAGCGAGGGGCTGATCGAACGGCGATGGAGGGTCCTCGATGAACTGAACGCCGATGAACTTCGCCCGGCCACTGAGCGCATTAGGGAGGTCCTCCGAGGCTACTGAGATGGGGGAATCGGAGCTGAAAGCGATCCGCAGCTGGTGGGGGTCTCCGATGAGGCCGGGAGCGTCGGTGGAGCTCCGACGACGAAGGGGACCTGGGGGTCCTGTGCTTCCGAGTTGGACCTCCAGATGAGGTCGCTTTGACGCTTTGACCTGCACAGGTAAACCACTGGGTCGAGGGCAAAATGCCTCGACCTGTCAGCGCACGAGAGGGATGAAGGATGAGGCGGTATGTGACTCTCCGGCGAGCGGCCGTGGAGGAGAGTCGATGGCCCTGTTCTGGGGAAAACCAGGGGGAGCAAATGGGCGGAGAAGATGGAGAGGGGTCTCGCGAATGTGAAGGGATGGTCGGGAGGCGAAATGGGTGATCAGAGCGCACTGGGTGATCGGATGAACGTCAGAGCTCGAAAACCTTAAAATCGAAAATCAGAAGAACCTAGAGGAAATCTAACCTAACGGGTGGATGTAGTCGTCTATGATGAAGGTGTTGGACCTCCGGGGGTCTTCGCCTCGATGGATCGACGAGTCCAGAGGCTCGGGCTCGCCAGCGGCGGAGCACGACGAAGATTCGCCGGATCAGAGGTTCCCGGCTGCTCGTCCCTCACTGCAACTCTCTCTTATGTTAGCTGACACTCAAGCGAAGAGGAGGAGCTCATCGGAGGCGAGGGAAAGGCCAAAGATGAAGGAAATTGCGGCTCCAGGCAAGGTTTTATACTACAGGGTTCGAGAAAGACCATGTGAGTAAATCAGTGCACGGACCCCTAGAAAGAAGATCGGGCGTGCGTCATGGATATTTGAGCAACAATCGGGGCTCGGGTTTGGGTAAATGGTGATCGAATCACGACGCTAAAATTTGGCGAAGTCGGGTCGGTGCGAGGATCCGCGAGAATGTGGTCCAAGGGGGGTTGACCGGGGGTCAACAATCCCTCGTGGACCAATGAGAAAATTCCAGCCCTGAAATTATTTGAAAATTCCAAAATAAAATAGAAAAAGATTTTATTTCAAAATATTTACAAAATAAAACATGTTTATTTATTTTCAAAGTATTTTTTAGTGATTTTTATTTATTTATTTTTTAAAAATAAATTATGTATATACATTATATTATAATATATATAGATATAAAGACCTATGTATTTTAAATTTTTATTTTTTATTATTTTATTTTTGTACAATTATCCTAATTTTATATTTTATTTATTTACAACATAAATTTTGGGATATAAAATAATTTTTATTTTATTTTTATTATTTATTTACAAGGGTAAAATCAATAGGTCTTTTATTCTTATATACATGGTATATATATATAATGAAGAGAGAGAAATTATTTCATTTTGTTTTTATTTAATTTTTCTAATTTTTATTTTATTTTTATAAATATATATAAAAATTAATAAAAACCCATTTTTATTTTATTTTTATTTTAATAAAATATAAAATATACATGAAGGAGTATGTTCATGGTGAATGGCCCTATCTCTCTACTTGGTTTCTTTTGCGGTCAGGCCAATGCTTGGCCCTCCCTTGGGTTCGGGTCACTCGACATTTATTCTAAATATTTCCTCTTTTTCTTTATTTCTTTATTCTTTTATTTTTGCATAAAAACATGCTAAATTATTGCTATTTACACAGAGCATGTAATTTGATAATTTATTATATTTACAAACATATACATGGTGTTTTGCAAAGAGTTTTAGCTAAAATAAAAGAATAAAGAGTGATGAATGAGGATTCATCACCCCCCTATACTTTACTTTTGCTAGTCCCTTAGCAAACACTTATTTCAAAAAGAAGTGAAAAGAGAAAAGAAAAAGAAAAAGAGGGGAAAGATGAATCAATGTTGAATATTAAACTTGCCTTCATTAAATTGAAGTATGGAGCTTAGTCAGATCTTTGTATTATTAATGTGTCGGAACCTTATTTAGACTTAGGTTTAAAACTTAACAGCCTCTAAGTTCTACTAATATATAGTCAAGACTCCTCAACAATCCAGATCAGAACAAGTCTACATACACAAACAATGAAGACCATGAATCTTTTCTTGTACTGTGTAAGTGAGGTATAGCTCTCCACCTCAGAAGTAGCAAAGTGACAACCCTCCCCACAAGGTACTCTAATACCCTAGTCTGGCAACTCTTTCCTCGAGGAGCGGGGTATTCCTTCTAAGTTCAAGTTCAACCGGCTCAAGAAGAGGAGAAAGAAGAGAATGGACCATGGTCAGTGTAGCCATGTATCCCTGGGAGCTCAACAAGTGTAGCTAAGTCTCCCTGCTGCAAGCTTCATAAGATGGAACATGGATAACAAGCTTTGCTTATTGCACTATACACACTCCGGTGGGATTATCATTTTCTATCAGACCCACCACTTTTTTGGAGTTATTCTTTTTTGTTTTGCATTTTTTTTGATGTGCATATTTACAACATATCTACAAAGTGCAGCATATGTATATAAGGAGTTTTTCCTCTTGAGCCAGCAGACTATCCCTCTTTTGAAGCATTATTGCAACCCACAACTCTTATCGTTAGACCTCACGGCTACCAGACCAAGTTGAGACGCACTTCCTTCACTATAAGAAGAAGAGAGGTTCCACCTAGAAGTACTACCCTCATATGCTACCCCAAGTCAAAGAAGATTGCCTCCTCACCACCTCATCCGTAGAGAGCTCGGTGTAAAGTGCTGGTCCAAGTAAAGCCATTGTCTCTAAGAGTCATGTGTGCGTTGTTAAGTGCTCTACTTAGGCTTATCAAGATGACATATGATCATAGCCTAGTGGACTCAAAGAATTAAGTCACATGGACCTGAAAAGTCTAAACCCTAAGCCCTCTAAGGTTCCTCTTATAATTAGGTGGATTAAGATCTTAACCAAGCTCTATTTTTCAATTTCATTCCAGGCTAGTTTAAATGTCAACTATGATTCAAAAAACTTTACAAATATTTACAAAGATGCAATTTACAAACAAATGTGCAAAATTTTTGAAAATTATTTTGAAAATGTGGATGTATGCATGAATGCAAGTTTTGCAAAATATTTACACACATTTACACAAGGTTTTTGCAAACTTTTGGTTTTCAAAACATTTTACAAAAATTTTATACTATATACATAATTTTGATATGAAAATATTTACATGCTATTTACACAGAATATTTTTACAAACATTTTTACAAAAATAATTTTGTACAACTAGCTATGTATGTGCAATAAAAGAAATTTGTTTACAAGAAAAATTTTAATTTTTATGGATTTTAAGATTTTTAGCCATTTTATTTATTAACACACTCACACAAAGTACGAGTTATGGCTAAAGTGTATATGGAATATATACGACACCCCCCTATACTTAGCTCGAACGATGTCCTCAGAGTGAATCAAGAGCGATGAAGAAGACATAATTCGTGCTTAGTATAGGGAAGTGAAAAGGAAGGCTATATATAAAGACGAATGAAAGAATAGAAATGGAAAGAGAATCTTGGGGTTTCCCCTATACTTAGGATCCAGTAATCCTAAGTATAGCAGGTTGTTCACAAAGGGAAATTCGAGTGAGAATGTACAGGATCTACCTCCCCTATACTTAGGGTAAAATACCCCTAAGTATAGGCAACAAAATAGAGGCAGAAAGAGACGAAGAAGACAAATATATACAAGATGGAAAGCATCACTCCCCCTATACTTAAGGTGAAAAATCCTTAAGTATAGGCAATGACGGGAGTAATGAAACGGAACGAAAGGATCAACTCGGTGTTTTCACCCCCATATACTTAGGGATGAGGTATATCCTAAGTATAGCAAAGATAATCCTATACGAGACCTGGGGTGAAAACAAACACGGAAGAAACAAAGAACAAATCATGAAAAAACACATATATACAAAAGTGGACAATGTTGAGGTGCCTCTCAACAAGCGCTAGATTTTACACCCCTAGCTGGGCGCAAAGGATAGGATAACGTCGTGTCAAGGTTCAGGACGGCATCTGTAAAGCGAATGTCGTACTGTCGTCGCAATCTCGGTATGAGAACAACGACGAAGTCAACAATGTAAAGAATGACACCCAGGTATTCAATCAGGCGGGTGTCTGCTACCGGGCAATGATATGGGAAGATGTGATTGGGATCTGGTAGCACAAAAGAAATCCTCGGCTCAGGACCAGACTGGAGTGGAAGTGTAGAGGCGAAGAAATCAAAGGTGGAGAAGGATGGATCAGTCATGGAATCCTCCACGTCAATCATTGTCTCAAAAAGGTGTGAAAAATCAAGATCAGGAGACTCTCTATGAAAACTGATATCCGATACATATAATGGAGCAAATCAGAAAGATCATCGAATATCTTAAGGATCGGCTCATCCTCGCGAGGGTCGTCGAGGTGAGACAACTCAGAAGTAGAAGGATCAGAAGACTCGGTTTCGTGATCCGACAGATCGGATACACTCTCAGAAGGTGAAACCGAGTACGCATCGTGAGGGGCATCCTCCCGCAGATAACCCTCGGGGAGAAATGCAAGATCATCGGTGAGAAATAGAGGATCAGGATCTATAAGGGCATCTGCACTGCTGTCAAGCACCCACTCTGTGCACCAGAATGCATCATCATCTGAAGTCTGTCTCTGGTCAATCTGGAAGCAGGAGAAGGTACTGGTCAACACCACAGAGGCTGTCAATGTGGCTGTAACTAATCCTCGCTCTGCGGCAGTGCTGGCTATCCTTCGGTCCTCATAGTCTAGATTTATCTCATCAAAGTGGAGGACAAAAGGCTCGAGTACGGGACCCTCTATATCAGTCATCCTAAAGTAGTATCATGTATCAAGTTGTGGCTGCTGGGATGAGTCCAGGTATCTGTCTGAATCTGAGAAGTATCTCTGCAGACTGGAAGCTGAGTCATCTGGGACTGGACACTGAAGTGGCTGGATCGATGGATATAGTAGCGGGGGGCTCCTCCATCTCCTGGAATATCAAAAGATCTGATATCCAAGACTCGTCAACTGAAAACTCCGTGACTGACTTGAACTCTAGCTGGTAGACCAACGGGAACTCGAGTAGTCTCTGGGTCAGAACCTCCATTATGGTAGTTATATCCTCTGTCCTCTGTGTTGTGGCAGAATCCAAGTCCTCGATTGGGTGTGTAGAAGATATATCCTCATCATGTGTGGCACACCCTACTGGTACTGCAACATCCTCGAGTGTTGTCCCCGACTATGGCATCTCGTGAAGATGGTCTCTGTGAAAGCGATCTCGAGATGGCATCTAGTAACTCAATGTCGGAACTACGGTGTGAACCGTCACACGAGGTCATGACCAGTGTTGTCTGATCTGCGGTCATCCCCCTCATGGAGATCTCAATGAAGTCGGTCGGTGAAAGTCCGTGATTGGGAAATCTCCTCAAGAGGTCAAGAAACCTCAGCCATGCATCGTGCACTGGCTCTTGGGGGTCTATTGAAAACTCTGTGATCAAATACTGCATCATATCTGCTTTACGATGGGGATAAAATCTATGTAGAAACTCGAAGCATAGCTCTCCCCACGTAGCGAATCTCCTTCCAATCGTCTGTGCCATCTCATGGCTCTACTCTGGAGTGTAAATGGGAAGTTCTTCAGCATCAGCTCCTCCGCAGTGATATCTGAATATGTCTGGCTCTCGCAAAACTCCTCGAACTCGGCTAGATGAAGATACGGCTCCTCATGCACCTCTCCTGAGAATGTCGGCAGTCTCTGAATAAACTCCAAGTCCAGAATGAATGGTTCGAATGTAGAAGCTGACTGAGCTCCATGTCCTATCTGCTCATCCATCATACTGGCATAGGAGGCATCTGATCCCCGCATCTGCTCTCTATGATCGTGTACGGAGTGCACTCTCAATCCAGCAATGGCATCGTTTGGGTCTCGCATCTGCTCAATATGATCTCCGCGGACGTCTAGCGTAGCATGTCCAGAAGAATGAAAGGGAGGGGAGGGAGGGAACAGAAGGTCGGTCGGAGTTCCGACCTCCCTCGAGGGTGGACTGGGCTGATGGGAAGAAGATGGAGAAGCCACAAGAGTCGGCAAGAAGTGAAGGGGGTCCATCATCCAGAGGTAAAGAAGAGGAAGAAGTAGAAGACTAAAGGGAGAGTGGGAGGGAGAAAGATAAATGACTGGAAAAGAAGATAGATGGGAAGGCGGAAGGGATTTGGAAACACACAAGATGAGAAAACAAACCCTTGATTCACCTACTCCACACTGAGCTGAAGACCGTAAAGATTCGGTCAATTATCTTGTCAATTTTATTTAGGTGATCAAGTCAGTCTTTCATAGCGATTAAGCGAGCTGATGGGAATCCAATACTCCCAACAGACTGTCCCGTATAAAAGGCAGGTAGTCTGATTGGAAATCGGATATGGCTCTAGCCTAGTGTGCGGGTCACTCTCTCGCTCATCCAAATCAAACAAGGAAGGGGTTGCTCTCCCCAAGACAGATTTTTAATTTTAGGGTTAAGTGTGTTTAACCGTCCTGATTTTATGCTTTTTCTTTTTTTAGGTATTTTTCAGATAAAACAATCGCCTAACGAATTGTTCGGTTCTCCTGATTATATTAAGTCCAGAAAACAGGGGAGAAGACGAAAAAACCGATGCATGAAGAAATCAATGATGCATGCAAAGTAAGAGATGCGTACCTGACTCCAACAGTCTACATGCAGGGTGATCCGGGCATAAAAGTAAAGACAGTAATAAAACTACCTATATGATGCAGTGAAGAAAACTGCCTAAACAGGAATTTCTACGTGGAGAGAAAGGTAGCTAACGGGTCAACGGGAGGGGTCGGAGTTCGGTCTCTGATGCCGATCGGTGTCCGCTACAACGGATCCTGCCAGCACTGTATACGGCCTCTAGCGACACGTGATCCCTCGAGTGACCAGGTTAGCTTTTTCTTACTAATTAATTAATTAGGTCCAATTAGACGGTATATAGGAACAAGCAATCTAATTAGACTGGGGTCCTAATCAATTACGTCGCAAGCACAGAAATTCCTAAGTTAAGGCCAAATCTCGGGAAACAAAATAAAAAGAAAAGCCGTAAAAATCAAAACCGCGAAAAACTCGGTGGGGTCCCCGGAGCACACCAGTGCTCGACAAAATAGACCCCGATATCATCAAAGTCCAAGTCTCTGAGTCCCTATATTATTACAATAAAAATAGTGTAACTGGAAAGTAAACTATTCTAAACTACAACTATCTACAGCTCCCGCTCTCCCGTTCGCCTCCTCGCGCTCTACCGCATCTCTATGCAGAAAGGAGCCACCTCCGATTCCCGCAATTATGTCAGCTTCCAAAGAAAGTTGTCCTTGATCCTCGGGCCCTCACAAGAAAGTGAAACAGAAGAGTATCAGACACAGTTATTATAATAATGCAAAGAAAAATAAGATAAAATAAAATGACAAATATATGCAAAAATAAAAATAAAGGAAAAGACAAATAAAATAAAGGAAAAGAAAAAGGAAACAAAAATAAAAGAAAATCAAAAAGCCGTAAAACCGCGAAAGAAACAAAAAGCAGCGGAAAAAAGCCGCAGACAAAAACCGAAAACAAAAATGACTATTAAGCCGTGCTCCCCTGCAAAGGTGCCATTCTGGTGACAAAAAATTCTCACTATCGAGCTAAGGTAAATATAATCAGGGTCGTTGTGACCCGAATAGCAAGGCTCGATCAATCAAGAAAACTAAGACCATCAAATAAATCAAACAGTCAATAAAATTGAATAGCGGTCTTCGCTATTTATTTAACCTGGTAAAGCGACCAGGGTCGAACACAAGGAGCACGGATTGGCACGAGGCCTACGAAGTAGTCTGAAAATCAAAGAAAATAAAGAAAATGTTTTTTGGTGGATTGAATGATTTTTTAAAAAAAAACTTTTGTATTTTTAATTATAAGGAAAATAGAGAAAGAAGCCAAAAAGAGCACAATCAACCAATTATTAAACAACACAAATAAAGTCAGAAAATTGAAATAAAAATATTTTTGGATTTTATACTTTTTTAAGTATTTTTGATAATTTTCTCAGATTTTTATATTTTTTGTTGATTTTATAAAAATGAAATAAGGCAAAAATTGGAAATCAATGTGCAGCCAAATTTGAAAGACTACTCAAAAATATGATATAGCCTAAAAATCTGGAGACAATTTTATATGATACTACAAATAAAAACTAAGCTACAGGAAAAGAGATTGCATTTTTTGAATTTTTTTAGAATTTTTAATGATTTTTATAAGGTTTTTAGGGTTTTTCAATTTTTAGGAGTTTTATATATCTAAACCGTACAAAAATTGGGCTGAAGCAAGTAAACACTAAAAAAACAGTAGCTAATTTTTTTAGAATTTTTTAGGGGTTTTTAATATTTTTAGTTGATTTTATAATTCAAACAGTAGCAAAAATAGATATTTTTGAATTTTTAAAAACAGAAAACAATTTAAAAATGTTCCAAAACAATTACTGAAATTTTTACACGGTGGCAGGGGCCACGTATCCAAAATTCAAAACATTTGGAGTTAATCTGATTTTTTATTCAACCAATAAACAAGGCACATCACATAGGGACCTAAATGCAAAGCAATTAAGTTTCAGGGCCAAACTGATAACACGTGTAAAAACAAAAGGGCCAAATCTGCAAAAAGTCCAAGGTCGCACGTGGGCAGCACGTGGTTCATACACGGAGGGGTATAAATGTCATTCTCATTTATAAAAATCCAAATGGTAATAGCAATAAAGTGCATGGGAAACTACGTAAATAATCCACAAATCACGTGTCGATGCACGCGCTCAACATATAGAGGGATTAAAATGCAAATACTAAAAGTATGAGGTTCTATGTACAAATTACCCAAAATAAACCAACTACTACAAATTTTTACAGGACTCAAACATAAATGCAAAACTAAAGAGGGCCTAAGTGATATTTACCCCTTTATTAAGATCCGACGGCTGCAAGGCGACTCCACATATGATCAGATGGCTGTGATTCACGGATGTCCCTTCGGTGATCTGCGGCTCGGATCTAATCCTCAAATGGATCTAACGGTTAAAAGTCCCTTGCGAACGGATGGTCGAGATCTGAACTGGAGCGAGGGGCTGATCGAACGGCGATGGAGGGTCCTCGATGAACTGAACGCCGGCGAACTTCGCTCGGCCATTGAGCGCGCTAGAGAGGTCCTCCGAGGCTGCTGAGATGGGGGAATCTGAGTTGAAAGCGATCCGCAGCTGGTGGGGGTCTCCGATGAGGCCGGGAGCATCGGTGGAGCTCCGGCGACGAAGGGGACCTGGGGGTCATGTGCTTCCGAGTTGGACCTCCAGATGAGGTCACTTTGACGCTTTGACCTGCACAGGTAAACCACTGGGTCGAGGGCAAAATTCCTCAACCCATCAGCGCACGAGAGGAATGAAGGATGAGGCGGTGCGTGACTCTTCGGCGAGCGGCGGCGGAGGAGAGTCAATGGCCCTGTTCCGGGGCGAACCAGGGGGAGCAAATGGGCGGAGAAGATGGAGAGGTGTCTCGTGAATGTGAAGGGATGGTCGGGAGGCGAAATGGGTGATCGGAGCGCACTGGGTGATCGGATGAACGTCGGAGCTCGAAACCTAAAAATTAAAAATCAGAAGAACCTAGAGGAAATCTAACCTAACGGGTGGTTGTAGTCGTCTATGCTGAAGGTGCTGGACCTACGGGGGTCTTCACCTCGATGGATCGACGGGTCCAGAAGCTTGGGCTCGCCAGCGGCGGAGCACGACGAAGATTCGCCAGATCAGAGGTTCCTGGTTGCTCGTCCCTCACTGCAACTCTCTCTTACGTCAGTTGTCACTCAAGCAAAGAGGAGGAGCTCATCAGAGGCGAGGGGGAATGCCAAAGATGAAGGAAATTGCGGCTCCAGGCAAGGTTTTATACTGCAGGGGTCCGAGAAAGAGGGAGATCGGGTGAGCAAATCGGTGCACGGACCCCTAGAAAGAAGATCGGGCGTGCGTCATGGATCTTTGATCAACAATCGGGGCTCGGGGTTTGGGTAAATGGTGATCGGATCACGGCGCTAAAATTTGGCGAAGTCAGATCAGCACGAGGATCCGCGAGAATGTGGTCCAAGGGGGGGAGTTGACCGGGGGTCAACAATCCCCCGTGGACCAATGAGAAAATTCCAGCCATGAAATTATTTGAAAATTCAAAATAAAATAGAAAAAGATTCTATTTCAAAGTATTTACAAAATAAAAAATGTTTATTTATTTTCAAAGTATTTTGTAGTGATTTTTATTTATTTATTTGAAAAATAAATTATGTTCCCAATTTTATATTTTATTTATTTACAACATAAATTTTGGGATATAAAATAATTTTTATTTTAGTTTTATTATTTATTTATAAGGGTAAAATAAATAGGTCTTTTATTCTTCTGTACATGGTATATATACAATGAAGAGAGAGACATTATTTCTTTTTGTTTTTATTTAATTTTTCTGATTTTTATTTTATTTTTATAAATATATATACAAATTAATAAAAACCCATTTTTATTTATTTTTATTTTTAATAAAATATAAAATATACATGAAGGAGTATGTTCATGGTGAATGGCTCTATCTCTCTCTACTTGGTTTCTTTTGCGGTTAGGCCAATGCTTGGTCCTCCCTTGGGTTCGGGTCACTCGATATTTATTCTAAATATTTCCCTCTTTTTCTTTATTTATTTATTCTTTTATTTTTGCACAAAAATATGCTAATTATTGCTATTTACACAGAGCATGTAATTTGATAATTTATTATATTTACAAACATATACATGGTGTTTTGCAAAGATTTTTAGATAAAATAAAAGAATAAAGAGTGATGAATAAGGATTCATCAATGATTCCTTTGAGAGATCGTATTACTCATATGCCCTTATATGCACACTAGCGCGCCGGTGTATAGACCTTGATTAGGTCATCAACCTATTGGTCTGCCAAATGTACATACTCAGACACATAGTAACACATCTGTCTCCGGTCAGAGGATGCATGCCTATATCGTGACAGTATACGACATAGGACTTTAGTTATCTCGATCTCGTTAAGTCAACTCTTTGACCTAATTAATCTGACACCTCCGAATCTCTATTCCCATGTAGAGGACCTGCATCAAGAGATCGGTCAGATATCAGCCGAATGAGAAAGGATTGTCATCTCCTACTCAGGTTAGAGATCATCTCTTAATAATCATTTGACGATACTTGACGAGTCCTCAATCTAACTCTTAGATATTCATCCAAGCACCTGCCTCTATGATTCAATAATTGAATCAACATCTGTATGATCATTAAGATGCCCATGGTAGATAACCCTAATTGTACTAAGGGACCTATTATGCAAATTAGTTATTCTTCATTTCAAATCAGGGAATGATATTTGCAATAACATTTATTGCATAATGGCTCGTCGTGGGCTCGCATGTCCAACAACCTGATCTATTACTACAGACGTGATCTACGATCCTTTGCCAGCCATGTCTTCTGAAAAAAGAGAAAGAATCTAAGTCAGACTCTGTCAGATCAATGTGTAACCGTGGATGAATGTCTGTAACTGGAGGTGATGATGGTAGAGAAGGAAAAGGATAATCGCGTCTGGAAGTAGCAACTCGATTGGATTTCGATTTGGGACGAGAGACATCCCGAACCGATCTAGATGAATGGGTAGGTTCGCGAGAGAGTGGATTGGTCAGAGTTGACCGGAGCGGTCACCTTCTCATCATCCTGATAGATTTAGTTAATCAGATCTAGAATGATTGAACTCACACTGCAATCAAACATAAAGAAAAACCCCGAGTTCACCAATTCAACCCTAGTGATGACCGTAAGAGTTCAGTCGTCTATCTTTTCAATTTTAGGGTTATTTGGCAAACAATCTTCTCACATTTTAGCGAGATCAGATAGGTGTCCGAAACTTCTACGTCTTACTGTCGCAAGTTCTCACCAGAAATCACCTAATCTCAGCCAGTATGGGAGTAAGTACGGACCGTTTCTGGCTACCCGTGTTACTTGAGGACGGAGCCTTAAGCAGTGTCCTCTAAACCTCCCACTCTGCTAAGTGAACTCGGACCATTTCCGGCTACTCGAGAGCATCCACTGAAGATAAGGTGAGTAACGGTGTGAACTAAGTAGTATTTCGATAGAAGCCCAGACTCTGGCTCTACCTTATGTGTCGCCTCTCACTTGCAAAGTATGGAGATGGTACCTGCGATGCAAATTCGGGGGTTGCTCTCCCCAAGACAAGTGGAGTCCTTACGTTTCGTTTTAAGTCCGAAAAAGGTTAATAGTCCCAGTTTTAATTTTCGATTTTCACTTTTTGGACGTTTTCAGAGAAAAATCGTCTAACGTATTTTTATATTTTTGGGTTTGGCCCTACATACAATCACCTAGGTGTGTATCCTAAGCATACATCTAAGCTACGGTGCGCAGAGAAGGGGAAAACTGTAAAAATCCTAACAAGCACCTACCTCGAAAAGCCGCAGAAAATCGTCGAGAAAAACGCGAGCGAAAAAGCCGTGGTGGGTGTCATGTTCCCCCAAGAGTACATCCCTGGTGAAACAGACCCCGAGAAGAAGTATAAGTGAGGATGCCTTTACGATGCCCCTTTCTATGAAAACAAAGAAACGGGCAAGTACCCTTGAATTTTTTTATATTTTTACAAGAAAGAAAAAAATCGGCTTTGTGGTTCTCAAATATGCGGCTCAACCTGTGTTGCACAACTCAAAAATAAAAAGTCGTAAGGTTAGAAAATAAATGGAGAAAAGAGAAACCTAAACCTAGGTCTACAGCTACCCTAGCGCTGCCTCCCCGACAATGGCGCCATGTGAAAAATGTCACTCGGTCACTTCTTTATCCCTGCAAAAGAAACAGAGAAAATGTCGCGATCATCGTATCGACCAAGTGAGTTTTGTCAGAAAAGATTAATGTTTAATTAATCTTCTTATTTTATTTATACTCCTAAATAAGATGTATAGTATCAAGTATGGGAGTGTCGAACTCACGGAGTCAAACTATTGCTAAACTAGGGTTAAAGTATAACCAACCTAAGGTAAACAGTTTCCTAATTTTTATCTTTTATTTTTAGGATTTTTATTTGATTTTTAATGAATTTTATATTATTTTTGTGAATTTTTAAGAATTTTGTGATTTTTATTCTGTTATAGAAAGTATTTTGTAATTTTTATTTGGCTTTTATTTTTATTATTTTTATATTTTTAATTTGCTTTACCGTTTTTATGGATTTTTAGGTGGTTTTAAATATTTCTATAGATTTTGGTTTATTTTTGATGTGAGAAAATATTTTTTTGATGAAAACAAAATTTTATTTTTGATTTTAAAAATTGAAAATAATATAAAAATAGTTTTATTTTACTTTTAATGGAAAGTAGATGAAATTACCTTTAAAATGATAGGTTGTGTGTCTTTTAGGTGATTTTTATTTATTTAGTTATGAATTTTTGAAGTTTTTATGAATTTTGTATATTTATTTATTTTTTTTAATATTCAATTTTTATTTTATTTTTAGTTTATTATGTAAAATATAGTAAAATATACTAAGTATATTTTTATAGGATTTTTAAGAGTGTTTTTATTTTTTTTATGTGTTATTAAAGTTTGTTATGTTTTTTTATTTTTGAAATGATTTATTAATAATAGAAATTTTTTATTTTTTCAAAATTATTTCCTACTTTATATAGTATATTATACAGTATTCTTATGTTTTTTTATTTTTTTCTATTTTATATTTTTATTATAACGTATTATAGTATATATGGTATTGTATATAGTTTAAGGGTATGGACGTAATTTCGTGGAAAGATAAGAGTACGACTGAAAATTATGAATTTGCACGATCTTCCGCGCAAATATCCCAATGGATCACATGATGTGCATCTGACGTGAAATGGAAGGATCAGCATGCAATCTGATGAAATCTAGAGGGCGTCGGCATAAACTTTTCAGAAAGCACGTGGTTGGCCACGTGAGCACTACCTGTAAAGGGCCTGTTTGCAATATCGAAAAACATCGAGGGCTATCCACAAAATGCCCAAAAGAAAACCATTGAAGCGCGTGCACCGCTATTTGCGTTAAGCGGTGGGTTGCACAATGCGACTGATGGTTCCAAGCGTGGTCGACACGTGGCGAGAAACTGGCTCTTGGATCAAATTTGATCCAAAGGCGTCTGAGCGGCCTGGAGTAAATACTGTGTTCTTCCCTGATGTGTTTCTCACCTGTGAAGAAGCTTTCGATAAAAAAATGGTTACGGCTTTCAGTCAACGAAGATGCAGTTCTCTGATGGTCGCCGTTGACCCGCGGTGAAGGTTGACGCGGTAGCTCATGCGCGAATCTGATGAATTTGTTCTGATGTAAACACGGACTCGTCCAGGTGTTCTTCGTTACGAATGAGATCTCAATGACGAACGACCTATTTGTGTTGTTCACGGAATATCCCTTCACAATATGCTTGGAAATGGATCTCTCGTTTCTAAGTGATCGTCAAAATTCTGTTCCAGATGTTTCGCTTCGATTCCAAATATTCTAGATTCCGGTGAAGATCGTATGTGTATCTATCGACCCATGGCCTTACTGTAGGATAAAATCCCGATGGTGCTAACGATCCTGCAAATGAAATGATATGTTCGAAGACTAATCCTCGACCATGAGTTAATAGTGGTAGGTATCGATCGAATGTGGAGTTGAGAAGATTAGTTTAGGGATGTCAGAGAGGATAATCGTAGAAATGAAGAAAAGTGAAAGAAGCAGAGAACGGAGGATTCAGGAATAGAAGGGAAAATGGAGGATAAACGATGAATGAATCCTACTTGGAAACGGATGAAAACGCGCCTGTGGAAGAGTTGTTGCCTCGACGCCCAATAGAAACGGAGGCTTCTCGCAGCGAAGGTTGACGTCGCGGCGGATCGCGCCGGCCATCGATCACCTCGACCTTGCTCACGGAAAACCAACTCAGGAAGTTGTCACCTTCCTTGCTTCTAACCGGAGCTATGGGAGTGAAGGTTGGGAAAAATGGTGGATGCCCGGCCGAAGGGGGTTGGGTGCTATTTATAGATGAAGGAGGAGTCTAGTCACCGTTGTGCTGACGGGAACGGAGGTGGTTGCGCGAACGGCCGGCCAACGGCCGGACGTTGAGGTGGTTGATGACCGGTGGTTGGAGAGATGGGAAGAGGGAGTGTTGGGTAGAAGAGGAAGGAAGAATAAGAAGGAAAAAAGGAGTCATTGGGAAATGAGGAAAGGGAAGGGGAGGAAAGAGAAAAACAAATGGAGGATTAACGACAAGTTGCCATGTGGCGGATTAAAATAAATAAGATGAATGAGACAAAACAATGAAGAGATAAAAGAGGATTATCCAAATATATGAATACTAAATAAATACATCATATATTAAATTAAATAAATAAATAATGTGGATTTAAATTGTATATAATTTAGTAATTGATTAATTTATAATTTTTAATAAATTAAATAAATAATATAAATAACAAAAATAAAGGGATATTGTACAATTATGTCAATACGGACCCGAAAACTGTATTTTTTACATTAACTCCGATTTTAGCGAAATTAGTGTCATTTTGTAGATAATTGAATAGTATGATTTTTGGGACCGAGTTTGATCAATTCGGAGTTCATGCGGCCGAGTTATGAGGTCCGAGAAAAAAGTAGCGGCTTCGAGGCTTCGAGTTTTATTAGTATTTTGGCTTAATTATATTTTTATATCTGTATATACAATTTTAGAAGATTTTAGGAAAAAGAATTAAGTTAATCAGGTTTACGATAATTTTTTTAAAAACTTGGGAAGTTTCTACATATTGTACATATATACAACGGGTCCAAAATGTCAAAACTCACTGGTTTTATCCAAATATTTTTCTAATTTTTTAATAAATAGTACTATATGCAAAACGGATTTTAAAAGTGAGTTTGGTCTGTTTGGAGTTTTCTATAAATAGATACGAACCTTGGAAGTCGGCTATTGCAGCTTTTTCGGTTCATTGCGGTTAATTGATTTTGTGACGAAATATTTTTTGATATTTTTATAAATAATATATATTTTTATGAATAATTTTTGTAAAAGGAGTGTTTGTGCTTGTTATTCAGAAGGATATAGAGACTAGATGGGAGCAGTACTTCCATAAACTTTTTCATTGGGGAAGGAAATAGAGAGATCACTTTGGGTGATCTAGCTAGTAGTGAAAGTTACTTGAATCGTGCAAGCTATAGACGGATACAAAGAAAGGAAGTAGAGGAGGCTTTGAAGGTTATGAGACTTGGGAAAGGTGTAGGACCGGATGACATCCCTGTAGAAGTATGGAAAGTTTTAGGTGAGCGCGGTTTGACTTGGCTTACGAATCTATTCAATGTTATTTGGCGAAGCAAGAAAATGCTTGAAGATTGGAGGAGGAGGAGTATCGTAGTGCCTCTTTATAAAAATAAAGGAGGCATTCAAAATTGTTCAAATTATAGAGTTATCAAGTTGATGAGTCACACTATGAAAATTTGGGAACGTGTGATTGAGAGAAGGTTGAGGCAAGTTTCCAACGTCAAAGAAAACCAATTCGGATTCATGCCAGGTCGCTCAACTATTGAAGCCACCCATTTGCTGAGGAGAACAATGGAGATTTATAGAGCTAAAAGGAAGAACCTCCATATGATCTTTATTGATTTGGAGAAGGCTTATGACTCTATCCCACGAGAGATATTGTGGAGAGTTTTGAAGAAGAGACAAGTGCTTGTCCTATACATTAACCTCATAAAGGACATGTATGATAGCGCTTTATCTTGTGTAAGGACTTCGTCTGGGAAGACTGGCTATTTTGACATCAACATTGGTTTACATCAAGGTTCAGCTTTGAGTCCATTTCTTTTTACTTTGATTATGGACGAGTTGACAAGTCACATTCAGAATGAGTTACCTTGGTGTATGTTATTTGCTGATGATATTGTATTGATTGACGAGACTAGAGATGGAGTAAATGAGAAGCTCGAGGTCTGGAGACATGAGTTGGAGAGTAAAGGATTTCGTATAAGTAGGGCTAAGACAGATTACATGGAGTGCATCTTTGATGGAAGCAGTGGCGAAGGAATTGAGGTGAAGATTGGTGATGATAACATTCAGAAGAGAGATTCTAGATATCTGGGATCTATTTTGCAACATGATGGGGAAATTGATGGAGATGTTACTAAAAGAATAAATGCAGGCTGGTTAAAGTGGAGAGGAGCCTCTACTGTTCTATGTGACAAGAAAATTCCTTTAAAAATTAAAGAAAATTTTTACAAAGCAGCCGTGAGACCTGCTATGCTCTATGGATCTGAATGTTGGCCTGTGAACCATAGACATGTGCAGAGAATGGCTGTAACAGAATTGAAAATGCTAAGGTGGATGTGTGGACACACACGTAAAGATCGAATTCGGAATGATGCAATCAGAAAGAAAGTTGGTGTTGCTCCGATAGAGGATAAGATGCGAGAAAACCGTTTAAGATGGTTTGGTCATTTGCAAAGAAGATCAGCTGATGCACCAGTTAGGAGATGCGAGTATTGGGATGTTGAGCCGGCTAAGAGAGGGCGGGGACGGCCCAAGAAGTGTTGGAAAAAGATCATACGAAGGGATCTTTGTTTTGTAGATATAAGCCCGGGATTGACCCAAGATAGATCTGAATGGAGGCGAAGAATCCATGTAGCCAACCCTACTTAATTGTGGGAAAAAGGCTTTGTTGTTGTTGTTGTTGAATGTTTTGGTTTGAGATGATTTTGATGATAAATAAAATAGGTGAAGTATTTACATGGTGAAAAATGGGTCATTTATATTTTTGATCTTTATTTTCTTGATATTTTTATAATTTAAGATCCTTATCTCCCCCTGCTTATTTATTTTGTCGATCAGGCCAATATTGACCTGGTCTCGAGGTTAGGATCAGTATGTATATCTTCTATATACATCCTTCTTTTCTTTTATTTTTCTTTTTCTTTTTATTCTTTTATTTTGGATAAAATAAATGTTAATTATATAATATTAATATTTGTGGTTAGAATGTTAATTAGATGGGATTAGTGAATATTTACATGTATTTTATCAAAGATTTTAACTAAAATGAAAGAATAAAGACGATGAATCACGAATTCATCAATGATTAATTAGAAGTTTGAAAAATAGCAATGAATAAGCATCTCTATGTGGTCTGTTGTTAATGATATAACAACATATATGATATTTATCGCTAATGTCGAGTACGAAAAATCATTTCACAATGAATAATATCGTCAGCTAATTTAATGACGGATTTTGAGAAAACCGTCACTATAGCTCAATTTTTTTGTAGTGCAATGAGTGTTGAATTATTCGTTTTCTTTGGTCAATTTTGTTACAATGTAACAAACCGAATAAGCATGCTATCTTAACCATTCATTCTTTTCAAAAATATCTCATCATTTATTACACAAAAAATAATATATGACTTTACAAAAATGGTGTTTACTTTCGTTTTCATATTTATATTTAGCAAATAAGTAAATTTGAAGCATGATATTAAAGAATGTCTTGAATAAGTATGAAAACGTTGTCTGTTGTGGTTCTTTACCATGTTTGTTTTACACCATTGTGTTTATTTTTTTCGATTATTTAGTATGTTTTACAACTTCATGTTTATTTATTATGATTATTTAGTAATATTTAACAACTTCGTATTTAGTTATATGATTACTTTGTTATATGTTGTTACTTCGTGTTTATTAATTTATCACCATTTCATGTAACCGTTTTTACAATTATTTTCAACTTTTTTATGTTTTTAACTACTATTGTTATGTGTGCGTGTGTGTTTTCAACTGTAAATTCATATTTTAAAACTTTGTATATCGTGCAAGAGAAGATGAACGTTTGCTTTTTCATTCTACCAAAAAGGCATTCCATCGTTGCAATTTGACTCGTATTTCTCCATAGTTCTAGAGACTAAACGGAAAATTTTGATTGACATTTACTTTAAGAGTTAAAAAATAAAAGAAATGGATATATTTCAAAATCACTAATGACATTAAAACGATTTCAAGTGAAATTGTTAGACAAAACCAAGATGGCTGAAACATCTAATAAGCTCCGTGCTCATTGGAAAATTTGTACTTAATTATACGTACATATAGATATATATTTGTATGTATTATGTATCATACAGTGATAACTACATTATTGAGAGATCGAGGCATTGTTTGATGGATGAGATGGATGTCCCAACAATTATTGAATTTATTGTCTGACGTAAACTTAATAAGATGTGAACGTGAATGTGAATATATTCTAGAGGATGCCCTAAAAGCCTTCCCATTGGGTCGTTATCATGTGTATGAACGTTGATGGGATGTATGCTTTGTATTTTTAAAGTCATCAAAATATACTAGTAAATTGCATAGATAATTAAGAACATGATGTGATAGGATTCTAATTGCCGAATTTGTTTTTAAACTTGTGGTTATCATTCTCTATTATTTGCCTTAATCACTTATATATATTTCATGTCTAGAAATATAGCTCGTATCATATCGTAGTACATTCATCGTGAGATGAGTACGCAGTTAAGAACAAATTCTTCACTTGTTCACATGCACATACAAATCCTCACATCCGACCGCAAACGAAGATGATTGTCATCAAAGCGGGTAGGAATTGCTTGATTGCATGTACACGTGTTGGGACAGCTTTCTCCCCAAGTTGAGGGAAAAACCATGACAAAGTACTAGGATAAGCTCAACATTTGTCACCGATGTCAATCGGCATGAGGATCCCACAATTAAGTTTGCCTTTCCAAGAGGAAGGCAATCTGTCATACGTAGATGGAGGCAATTGTGCTGAGGTCCTCAAACCTCAGCAAGGCGTACATTAAAGACTTATGTAAGAAAGTGTGCCTCGAGGTTGAGTTTCATGGATTGACGTCATCATAGAACTCAACATAGCATAGAAAGCTGTCAAGAAAAGATGTTTTTTAAAAAAAATATTAAAATATTCATAACTAATTAAATAGGTATGAGCTTTAGGTATTAAAAAAAAACACCTCCTATTGGTACCTTAGGTGCCGATTTGGGGAGAGAGTTGTTGCAAACGACACTCCCATTTTCCCCTGTGAATACAACCATCTCCACCCCATATCCTCGTCACTCCTTCCTCTTCATCCTCTCCATTCTCCTCATTTCTTCCTCCCTCTCATCTCAATTCCCTAATTTCTTCTTAATTTCTCTTACATAGTCGGTCTTGCATTGCTCATATTCAAGTAAGAGCGAATCGAACACATTCTTTCTTTCTATAATGTTTTTTTTGCAGGTTTTTGCTCATAGAGAAAATATTTTTTGCAGATATTTGATTATTACCTTTTTGGATCTATTCGCTCACTTTGAAGACAGTCTTCATTCCAGGTAACTTTAATTTTATAAATATAAAATTTCAATTCTAGTTATCAATGAGATGTGTCAATTTATTTAAATAATTCTTGTTACCATTTGAATCTTTATTAAAATTGAGCTTTAAATATTTTGATCGTTTAAAAATTACACTCTTATGTGCAGTAATTTAACTAATCATCTCGTAATACCTGCATAATTGTATTCTAATTAATTAGCAAATTTATGCTTTTTTAAATTAATATTGGAAAAATTAAAATAATTACATATTATAAGAAATTTTTAATTTCATAAATTAAAATAATATTGAATTAATGGTTCATATTGGTGAATGAATGTATTGCAAATATTTGAAAATATATTTATTTCTTTTTAAAATAAAATTTAATTTAATAAATAAATTACCTAGTATATTAAATTTATTAATTGAAAAATTAAAAATATTTACATATGTTATGTATAATTTTAATTTTATAATTAAATTATATAATAGATTAAATTGATAAATTGAAAATAAAAAAAGTTACTTATTTAAGAATAATTTTAACTTCATATTTAAATTACATAATAGATTAAATTGATAAATTTAAAATTTAAAAACAATTACATATTTTGATAATAATTTTAATATGAAAATTAATTAACATTTAAACTAATTTCTCATCTATTATTTATTTTAAGAATGTCTTCCATACAATTGAAAATTTAAAAAAAGTTACGTACTTTTAAAATCACATTTAATTTCATAAATTAAATTATATAATAAATTGAATTGATAATTGAAATATTTATAATATTTAATTATTTTAAGAATAATTTTAATTCCATAAATTAAATTACATAGTAAATTAATTATTCATCTATGTAAATGTCTTGCACATAATTGAAAAGTTATGCATTTGTTATGTACTTTTAAAAATTAAATATAATTTCTTTAAATAAATTTTGAATTAAAATAATTGGAAAATTAAAAATACTTATGTATTATAAGATAATTTTAATTTAATAAATTAAATTACATATTAAATAATTATTCTTCTAAATGTATTGATCATGTTCTTTTAGTCGTGAACCATATCTAATCATCGATCTATATAATTTATCTTTAGATATGACATCGAACAATTTTCTTATTTTATTATATTGAGATGGAGCGGTGAATGTGACCGACGATCATGTAGATTATATCAAGAGACAAAAATGTATGGTTATATTCCCACGTTAGATAACTTATTTTGATGTGTTGGGTCGAGTTTCCAAAACCATCAGTATTCCACTCGATCGATACATCTTTACATTAACATGTAAGTGGTTGTATGAAGGATTAACATTTATCTAGTACTAATTCATGATGGTGAATCCACTTTGGTGATGATGGATTCAATCGACAAAGTGAGATTTATTCATCCTTTCGTAGAGTTGCCCCTCTTAGTAAGGAAAAACATACTGTCCTCGTTGAGGTAATATGGTTAATTTTAAATTAAGTAATAATCATATTTTTACAATGTCTAAATTAACAAATATATAATTTAATCAGGCCAACAAAAGATTTGGTAGTTGAGAAAATCGATGAACTCTCACAATTTAATCAAGATATTGATTTGTCAATACAAATATCTGAAGAAGATAGTGGTGAAATTAAAGTTGAATCTGATTCATCTGATGAGGAAAACATGAATACTTACACATGTCATGATTTTGGATTTGGTTCGTTAGCATTGGCCTTAGACAACGAAGATAGGGGTCAGTCTTATTTCGATTAACTTGGATAACATGCAGGTTTGGGCATGGGATCATGTGCACATAGGCATGCCAATTTAAGAGACATCGTGTAAAGATTCAAGGAGGATCATTGACTTTAAAATGGATCGACGCGCGAAGTTTCAAGGAGAATGTGCAGACGACAACGCTGGTATTTTACCGTAACAAGTTAGATACGCAGCAGGCTCATCAAGTAAATATTGAAATAAATTACTCATTCATTTTAGCAATCGAGGTAATGATTAAATAACTTTCTTATTTATTGAATATAGATAATTAGGACACCATATGTCGATGAAGAAATCGTACAACTGCATGTGATCGATCGAAGAGGTCGGTCTGTTTGGATGAGTAGGGTACTATTGATATGATATGACTTGCTATACATTTATCGAATCGTGTTATGCATCAATTTGGGATGCGACAACATATCCCAACATCCATTGAGAGGATACACGTTGTCTCTTGACGAAATAAAACACGAAGCACTAACATCCTAGATCGGTCAGTTCTACATCGGCAATACGTAGAGTGATGGGATAGCTGATATATGTGATAGGTGGTACCTAAAGCTCATACCTATTTAATTAATTATGAATATTTTAATATTTATTTAAAAAAAACGTCCGCCAAGAAACCGTTGAAGTTATCAAGTATGTCTGAGTTTCCCATCATCACTACATGAGTTGTTGTACCACAACCAAACCCTAACCTTCATTCCAAAGGATGCACAACTTTATACTTGAATTACATATCTAGCGCCTAACGTGTGTATTATCAGCCTTTGCTTTAATTTCAGTTCCACTTTACTCTTCTACTTTAGTTGTACCGAGACTCTATTAATATACTATATTTTTCAATTTTTCAATTTTCCTTTTGAGGTAATTATAAAAAATCCCAATGTTACTCCAAAGCACTGCAAGGTCATCTAATTAAGTTAGGGAGAACTTCCCATAATTCAAAGGTAACAAAATCCCATGATAATAGAAAAGGACATACAAGGAATAAAAGGGGGTTTGGGACTTGCAAAAGAAGAGGCGAGAATTTGGGTTCACATGCAAAAAAGCACCTAAAACGTCTCGAACTCCGGAGCCTTCTAACATTGTAGTGCATGCATGCAAACAGAAGCATCCGGTCACCTCTTCGGTAACTTCACCGGCCCCCCTCGGAAAGCGACAACACGCCCCATGGGGACGGAGAAAGCGACGCCGCGAGAAGACGAGAAACCGCGGAGTTAAAGCAACGCCCCGGGATCGCAGGTGAACGTAGCGCGAGATATTAGGTTTTCGGGGGCACGTGGACCGCAGACTCTTTTGAATGCAGTAACTTTTGCATGCGTACCCTCCTTTTTTTATCTCTGTCGTCATGCGTCCGCTTCCTGGGTTGTTCTGTACTTACAATATACTACGTGGGTAAATGTGCCTATCAACCCTCTAAAGTAAAATATACTGCAATCTAGGTCCTCGAAATATAGAGGTTTCTCCAAAGCGCATCTTTGTCCGTGGGCGGCCCGATCATTGCCGGCCGCCCAGCGACCATGTTGTGCATAACCATTGTCGTTGCTTCTTGCAAATGTCTCTCTATGGTCGGTCTCGATCTCTATAATTCAAGAAGAAATTCAATACATATTACGAATAATTTGAATATATTACGAATAATTTGACTATTCGTCTTTGTACAATCTAATGTTAATATCATAAATATAATAAATATTATTCATTGTAAAATTACATTTGATTTGAATTTGCAGTGAATTTTACATATATTTTTAACCGTTCATAAAAAAAGATGATTATCCTTATAATGATTTTTCAGAAGAAAATTCTCAAGAAAGTTAACGAATAATTCTTAGTATATTATTCATTGCTAGTAAATATATTAATGATTGTGATGCTTATTGAGAATTCAATCAAATATAATTTTGCAATGAATAATGATGGTTGTTATAAGTTCAAATAAGAAGGTTGGCAACGAATGCTCAAATTATTTGCTCTTTTAACTCCATTTTATTGCATTGTGAATGCATGTGATGTATAATTTCAAATAAGGATTTGAAAATTATTACAAATTCAACTTATCATATATTTAATAAGATTAAAATTGTATGTTTGTCAAATTTTATAAATTTTATTTGAAAGTATTTGTTCTATTTAAAAATATCATTTGAAAATACAATATCTTTTTCATTTTTTAACTATACAGGGAATGTATATATTTAGATCCTTTTTGATAAAATTCATGATTTCGATCCCTTTTGATAATATTCATGATTTTGACCCGGATTGAGGACTATATTTAAGATAATATTTTTGCTCAGGGAAGAGGAATATTATTTTAAAAGATAGTAGTAGCTAATATTAGAAAATTTAAATGCTACGATGATTTATATATGTATGTATATTGACATCTACGTACACACATATGTATATACATAGTCAAACACATTTATAAACATGTACATACATGTGTTTATATAGATACATGCATTTGTACATACATATATACACATGTGTGCATACTAACATACCCACACATTTATATATATATATATATACATGTGTATATATGTACATACGTGCATATACTTATGAACATATATACATACCTACACACACATGTGTGTGCGTGTGTGGATATCACATGGAAGATGAGATAAGGTACAAAGATCACTCTATTACACATGGAATAACTTTATATTGATACAAGAGGTCAAAAAACCAGCATAACTTTCTCCGACGATAAGCCAATCCAAACGAAGTAGAATGTATGCGCAAAATGTCCATTCTAGCATGGAGACAACATATATAGCAGGGGCAATAGGAGAGGGAAGACCACAAGTGTTTGAATCAAAGATCATATCATTGTAGACATGAAGAATCTTCTCTTAGAAAAGTCCAATAGCTCCATTCAATATCTAGGAGGGACCCCATTGCAAATATATGGACAAAAGGTGCCTAATCTAAAAATAGCAGGTGGTTCTATCAATGTTGAATGGTGAATGATGATGCACCATTTCTTAGAAGGGCTTCCTGAATGACCCATATACCTAGATTTAGCATTGCATCAATCATATCGATGCAAATTATATATATGAGGGGCGATCCTGTGAGAGCCAAAATTGGTGAGAGCATGAGAGGAGTGATTCTGGACCACAAGATTCAACCAGGAGAGAGAAGACAGAATCTTGTGATCCAGAATCACTCCTCTCATGCTCTCACCAATTTTGGCTCTCACAGGATTGCCCCTATATATGTATATGTATGTATGTATATATTCTCCACTAACTTACATTTCAATTTGGTCCATAAACTTTTTGTCATGCCCTAATCATACATTCTGTCTAATACTTAAAAATATTAGTGGAGTATAAGTTTTTTTACAGGAGTGCTCCTCCTAGATCATGCATTCATTTTCGCTTACCTTTTTTTGCAATAACACATTTGCCTCTATGTTCTTACAAAATTCACAATACCGTCCTTATGTTATTACACTAGTGCATGTTTTTTACCATTATGGAAAAGCCATAAGTAAAAGGTAGGGGCATAATTGTAATTGTAGAATATCAAAGGGGCACGAGCATAAAAAAATCCAATAAGTAATGGAGATAGTAAACTACCCGATAGCTTTAGTTCAAGCACGTTGGATGGTTGTCAGTATATCTAATTACGTTCCAACCCAGTAAGCTGTTAGGATCAATTTTATTTGATAACGAGACATCTCACTTTAATTTCCACTAGACATGCAAGCTTGTTTGTAAGCTTGATGTGATTTTGAATTTCATGGAATAATGTGATTGGTGTAATTAAAATTATGGTCTTTTTACGCTCATATCCTTTCAAAGTTGTGTAATCACAATCATGCCCTTACCTTTTTGCAATAACATTATACCCCTATATTCTTACAAAAGTTATAGTTTCACCCTTCAAGGTAAAGTAAGAGCATAGAGTAATAGCATAAAGGCAGAATTGTAAATTTTGTAAGATTATATAGAAGTATAAATATAATTACATCATCTTAGAAGGGCACAAGTACGCACAAAAAACCCTAAAAATAAAATGTGATTAACAGAGAGTAAGGCAAGCAAAATGTGCCAAGAATTAATGGGTAGAGAGAGTAGATAGAGTGTCCCATCTCCACTACCCTAAACATCAATCACCTCCTCATCAAAGGCGCCATATGGATTTTTTTCATCACGAGCCCTGAAATCTCGTCTAATTACACGAGACCCTCATAATCTTTGGGGTATTTACACCATGACTCCTGTAAATAACCATCCTTGGACATGAGCATGTGTTAAATAAAGTAAATTATGTGGATTATAGTGTAACTCAACGAGATTTTAGCTATTATTGTTTTCATGTAAAAAAACTCTTTTATTTTCCTTGTAAACCTTCATTTTCATGTGAAAAGTACCCTTCTTGTGGATACGTTTATTTCCAAAATATCACGAATTTAGAAGGGTGATGGCGACATTTCTCCCATTATCTCGAGAATCGAGATGGCGTCGGGGATTTGCGTGCACCTCACTCCCTCTCCTTTTGATATATCCGCTCTCTCTCTAGATTAAATTAAACTAACATCATGGGAATTTTACATTAATATATGTGTGGACTTTTCTATGTCACAATAGCTCCACTAAATAGAATTTTTACACTTTTGCCCTTTCGATAATACTTGTGCGTTTACCTTTTTTTCGCAATTACACTTGTTTCTCTGTATAATGACGGAAGGCAATACTGTGGATTTTGTAAGTATACCTCGTCATCGTACCCTAGATCGATCAGTGTTGAAGTTTGGAAAAGTACATCCAATCTGACGTATGGCTGATGGTTCATTTGGAAGGAGAGAGATAATTTCACTTTTTCAAATGTGATCGTTTCGTCCGAAATTTTAGTGGATGGATAGCTCGCTAGTAGTCTTCTCCCTTTCATGCATCTGAAAATACATAATCAGGACGTTTATAAAGTATACCGTGATCTCTGTAATCTTATTAACCCTAACACCTACGGATATAAACGGATCGTGCTATATCTGTATCCGGATCATTAACATATCTATTTTTATGCAGATTTTGATATATGTATCCGTGTCTATTTTAGTAGAGATATGAATACGAATGTCAACTTGATATCTATAAATATGTTGTAACAGCCCGGATCCTCGGTGGTCAGCGGAAACATGTCAAATGTCACGTCGGATCCGAGTGTTACTCCTGAACATCAATGATATCATATTTACAATAAGGAATCATCTGCAGATTTTTCTAATAATATAAAAATATACATCTCTAATACATATCCAAGATCGTTTGTTCCAGTGGGCACAATGATATCCTTCCTTCAGACCTTGCAACAAGTCTCCAACTACCACTAAATTTATCCTTACATTGACTAGCAATAAAAACACAAAAAATACATGGTATGAGCTTAACGCTCAGTATGTGTCGAGATAAGATTAAACCAACTAGCGTAGAAATCAAGTCTTCGCTACTCTACTTTAAACACTTCATTCTTAATATAAATAATCACAATATAATAACATACTAGTTATCTTCCTTTCCAGTTATGAGTACTATTCACATACACTGTCCATGAGTATAATTAGCAACAATTGCAATTTTGATCAAAGAAAGGAAGTTCATGATTTTTCATACTCATTTTCATGTAAATGTATCATAGGACAAAATAGAAATCTCGTATAAATAAATGTTTCACATATGCATACCTTCATTAGCAAGACTCACACTTATACCCATATCTCATAATTATGGAAATGAAATTCGTAATCGGCAAATAACTTACTCATAATTATTATCATAAATAAGGGTATTCATATAACATAACATACAATATTTTATATATACTCTCGCATAATCACTTTATTCACACATGCGGCATATTTACTTTAATTTTCACATATTCACTTAGCTTTCACGTAATTGCATATATACATTTAGCATTTCACATAATTTCATATGTACACTTATCATTTCAACTAATTGCGCATATACACTTAACATTTCACATAATTACACATATACACTTGGCATTTCACATAATTGCACATATACACTTATCATATCACATAAATGCACATATACAATAAGCGCTTTTCTTCATAATAAGCACTTTGCTTATTCATTATGAATTTGTCTTATCTCATAAATTGTTGGGCGGCTTTGATGGCTTTTACCGATGGCACAAGCGGTCACTCAATCATTACATATAACATGATGACTTCAGCGCTGAGTCAATATGTGGACTTTCCACTAGGTTCCACTGAACCCGGCACCCCTGGAAAGTGGTGCCCTTTACGCTCGTAGTAAACGGACTCTAAAGGTGGTTCCCACCTTAGGTGTAGCACTTGGCTCCGCTTACCGTTATAGTGTCGTTATTCATATCAAGAAAATTCCAATTCTTTTTTATTACATTTCCTTTCTCATACAATAGTAGTCTATGTGAACCTTTTGAATTCCACTAATCAAATAGGTCCTCATTGTAGAAATACATAACCATGTAACACACAGTTATTCGGTACTTGACATTATCATATCAGATTGGATTTTGGATATTGTATATTTAGTTGCAGTAATACCTCATTTATGATCACGCTACATGGCAGTACACAATTTTCGAACCCACCACATTAATATAAACTATTGAATATTATATCATGAAATAATCAATTTATTACTGATGACTAATCAGTCGTGCATTATTTACAGTAATATCCTAAGATATGTCTCCTAGAATTTCACAATGATATGACCGTGAATAATATTATATCTGCCAATGAGATTTACGAATAGTTAGCCATACCCGTAGGTTACAGGTGTGATTTTCTATACAAATGTATCATTACGGTACTATCAGAAGGTCATCTCCAGGGAATGATATGAATGTATCATGTATAATGGTTCGGATGAGAGTGACTGAAATATTATACTCAGGGGTATGCGTGAGATGTTACACTTCGAATCATACATGTTGGAATTTAAATCTATATTCCTCCCTCGTATTAAAGTTGCCAACATCAAAAGTGGAATTTATCATTATCATTAATCCTATTTATGTCTTACAAGACACGACTATAATATATACATCTTGTACGCATTAAGGTCAGCATATTTTATGAAGAGATTATAAACGAGATATACTATCTACATCAAGGTCAAAATGGTATTCTCATTCTTATGGCTATATAAATATTTTATTTACTAATTAATTTAAATGATTCTCCACGTAGGTTTTAAATGGAATAGGCATATTAATTAATGAGTAAGGATTGCCCTTCAAGGTCATGAGCAAGAATGAGCCGTATAGATCTATCATCATCTGGTATAGAGTATAAAAGAGTGTATCATGGTCCACAACATTGAAATGTTCTAAGGGAAGATTGAGACAAGAAATTAATATCTAAGTATGATACAATTATATAACGAATCAAAATCAGGACGATTTGCAATAGGTTTGATTAGTGGCATTTCTAAGAGATTGATTCATATAATTAGATGCAAACTGATGTACATACTTATATGTGCAAAGATAGAATCAATATTTAATCCCAATGAGAAAGTATCTTAAAGAATCCAAGATAGTGTCAAATCATATTTGTTAAGGCATAATTGCAAAGACTTGATTGTGCCAAATAATTTTACTAGCAAACCTAATATAAAATATGTTTATCTGCAATCAATAGAATAAAATATCGTAATGATCCTATGTGTTCGACACATACCTCGATGATACTAAAAGTCCGCCCATGAAGTCGGTTCCATCGATCCGAACCATTGTAGATCATGTTGACGCTACATATGTGTATCCTTATTCATATGTTTCTTTTAATACATAGGCTAATTGTGAAATTATCTATAATTGTATATTATAAAGATTTATGCATTCTTTCATTGTACTTGGTATAATTATTACAAACTAAATGCTTTTAATATATGATGTGTTCTGGCAGAGACAATACGTAGCTGCTGAAATTGACGTGGGGAAGGGGGTCTGTGAGCGGAGGGCCACCGACAAAGTGATTGGGGAAGTCGATGGTCAGCAAGGAGAAGGGGAGATGCGGAAGGATGTAGAGATGGAGGAGTTGGCGGGGGAGGGACCCTGGAGCGCTCCGAAGAATCAATGTTGGCCACTAAGACCCAGCATATTCGGAGATGGGAGATGGTGTTATCACTGTGGAGCAAAGGACCAACTTTTAAAGAAATGCCTGGTCCCTCCTCCGCTTTATTTCCGATGGGGGAACCTGGACCATCTTCGAAGAGAGTGCATGACAAGGCGTGCGTGGTCAATGAAGAAGGTTTCTAGCAAAGCTGAGGCATCCTACATGCATGAAGTTACATAGGCAGGTGAGGTGCACAAACCTCATCAAATTCCTTTATCGGAAGTGGAGATGGGTTGTCTACTGAGACATCTATCAAAAGATGCGAACTTGGAAGAGCTACTGGATGGGCTCATTGTTGGAGAAGGATCAGAAGAGGTGCTACGGAGGATCAGATAAAGGATGATTTTGGTGAAGGATAACGGATCAACAGTTGATGCTATTTGGTTGTCGGGTGGGATGCTTTGCTTGAGAGGCATGTCATCCAAATGAGTGAAGGAGGTGATCAGAGGGGCGTTGGACGGTGGTTTAATGCCAGAGATGAGGGGAAGGATCACATGGCGAAGACCTTGTTTTCAAGACGGTAGTGTGGGGAACGAGGGGACGTTGTGGCGAATGAAGGTGGCCATCATCCGATTGAGGTGTCGAAAAGTGGAGAATCTTCGGAAAGTGCTAGAACACATTGGCGAAGTAACGAAGATGGCATCCTCTAGACTGCGACCAGGGGAGGTATCGCAGGTGATGGTCCTGATTCTAGGAAACAAGCCGACATCTTCACAACGTACGACGATGAAGACATGAAAAAGATTGGTGGCGCTATGGTTGGAGGTGTTGGAAGAGCAATCTGCGAGCGATGGCCGCGTAGCAAGCAGAGGAGAGATCTGCGAGCAACGGCCACTGTGTGAGTGGTGGCGTTGTGGTGGGCGTCATGCAAGCGGAGGAACATTCTGTGAGCGGTGGCCACCGTGCAAGTGGCGACGCCACGATAGGCGTCGGGGAAGATCATGAAGGTTACGGGAAAAATCCTCAAGCACATCACAGAAGCGTGATGATCGCATCGAATGCGATCGGGAGTGACTGGTCGCACTAGTTGCTCGATGCAGCGGAAATTAAAATTTTCTATGTGACAAAACCACATGATCCAAGAACATTCTCGGATCGTTTCCTCTAAAACACAAAAAATAATAGGATTACCTCTTGAAGTGTGGTTGCGATCGAGTCTCTAAACAAAGAGACCTCCTGTCTCAAGTCCGATCCGACGGAGGAGACGCTTGCGAGCGTGTGGATGAGACGCGTGCTTCTCGCAATCCATGTTGATGATCCAAGCCACGGATCTCCTGATCTCGACAAACGAGATATGACGTCTTCTTCACGAGCAAGGCACATTGAAGTAGATTGAGATCCAGGAGCAGACGATCGGGCAGTATAACGACGACGCTGCGACGATGGAGGATCTCTCTAGGGCATCCATGGTGGACGGCCACATGAGAGGTAGAGAGAATGGGCGTGTAGAGAGAGAGAGCATTCATCTATGTCGAGTGTGTCAAGAAGAGAAAGGGGTGTCTCTTCTTATATAGGATTTTGGGAGTCCATGGATCCCAATCCATGGACAACACACAATCGACAGATGAGATTGATTGCGTCCCTTTCAACGGCTAGGATTGTTGTTGGTAAAACACAACAATAAGTTATTTAATTTGAATTAATTCATATTGATAAATCAACATAATTAATTCCAATTTAAATCACATTTGACTAGAGAAGATATAATGAGAAGACTAAACTAATCCCCTAAAATAAGGGGACGGCTACCATCATCTCATGTGATCTCATTATCTCATGATTATATCATGATCTCTTGTCGATAGTATTTTCACCAAAAAAATAATTCCAAATTATCTTATGGAAAAAATCAACCATGCCATTGAAATTATGTGAATCTCATTCACAACTCAAAACTAAATGTAATTATATTTTCAATTAATCATTCAATGTGAATCCCATTCACATTAACAATTAATCAACACATATAAAACATAATATGGCTCTCTCTTATATATTATAAATTACATTTATGATATATATGATTAATATGTATAGTGCTATCCACATTATTCATATCCATGATAATTAAATCACATTTAATCATCTTGGATCTCTTTTCTCATGTACCCAAATAACATGAATCACATTCACATTATTCATATCATTAATAATTAAATCACATTTAATTATCTCAGATAACTCTTCTTATAATATGAATCAAATTCATATTATCCATGATAATTAAATCACATTTAATTATCAATTTTCTCGATGCTTGGATACATATATCAACAATGAAATTATCCATGAACTCTTTCAAGGATAATGCGCTTTCTCCGCGGATACTTGGAGGTAAGGACATGGCGATTGTATTGTTTCACGTATAGTGACTTGGATATTGAGATCACATCTCAAATCCAGATCTCGGGCCTCCCATATATGCTTGATTAAATTAAGACCGCAAATCTAATCTTCCCATTGCATCTGAATCACATTCAGATCAATGTCCAATATTTGGACCAAGATCAGATTACTTCTCTACTGAGAGGAGTCACTAAAATCCAGACCCGTTTCATCACTCCCTAGGAATGGAAGCATCATGGTTATACAATCGTTTATGATCACATCACCCTCAGGTATTCCCAATACATGTACATCCTGCATACTGGAAGACTCAGAATAAACCCGAAGTATTAGATCAACTTTATACCGTCTACTTCAGGGTTTTATCAGTAAGTTTCTCATTTGATCATTGGGAGTTGGTATCGATCATATACTTTCCAAAAGCATATATCATACCTAGGTCTTGATCATATACTTTCCAAAAGTATATATCAAACCTACAAATTTAGTCAAGCTTCCAAAGCGAGACAACCATGCACATGGAATTTGATTCTTCCCAATATCTCATGAGTGAGCTCGTGTCTTCCGGTTCAGTAATGAACCTGTATGATCTCTTTGAGAGATCGTATTACTCATATGCCCTTGCATGCACACCGGCGCACCGGTGTATAGACCTTGGTTAGGTCATCAACGTAGTGGTCTGCCAAATGTACATACTCAGACATATAGTAACACATCTTTCTCCAGTCAGAGGATGTGTGCCTGTATCGTGACAACATACGATATAGGACTTTGGTTATCTCGATCTCGTTAAGTCAACCCTTTGACTTAACTAATATGACACCTCCGAATCTCTATTCCTATGTAGAGGACCTGCATCAAGAGGTCGGTCAGATATCAGCCTATGTGAGAAAGGATTGCCATCTCCTACTCAGGCTGGAGATTACATCTTAACAATCAATTGACGGTACTTGATGAGTCCTCAATCTAACCCTTTAGATATTCATCCAAGCACCAGCCTCTATGATTCAATTATTGAATCAACAACTGTATGATTATTAAGATGGCCATGGTACATAATCCTAATTGTACTAAGGGACCTATTATGCAAATTTTTTATTCTTTATTTCAGATCAGGGAATGATATTCGCAATAACATTTATTGCATAATGGCTCGCCATGGGCTCGCATGTCCAACAATCTCCAAATAGCCCAAAGAGCCATTAATGGGCTAATCATTTAAACTCACACTCATGTGACATCATAGGCTATTTAGAAAATAGCTAGGTAAGCTGATCAGTCACTCTGTTCTCGCGAGACTAAGCCAAGTCCTTTTACGGCACTTGCATATCCCCAGTAACAGTGCTCGCATCTAATGCGAATATTGCATCTTATGCAACCAATACTCAAACTTGATAAAGCAGTTATAATGTCCTTGACACTACAGCTTAATAATTATCATAACCAGTATTTCCATAATCCTTATCAGAATACCCTTATTCCTGGAGATCTCTATCTCCTAAGGCATCTACAATTAAGACCTTTTTGGATCTCTATCTATAAAGTCTTAAGTTTTTGAAGATAAGACTTTGAGATCACTATCTCAAAAATCTTGTCATCTATGAAGAATTTTGTTATTACTGCAATCAAGTGTTTTCTCTCCATAGTAGGATTAGAAACATTTTACTACTCCCACTGCATGTCAGATATCTGGCTTTTGTACACATTTAGCATACACTCAGCTTCTCGTAACTGATGCACAAGTGCAAGCAGTTCTAGCATTCACTTCCTCAACTCTTTGAGGTGTTATCCCTTTAGATAGGTCAATACCAAATCTTAAGGGAAGGAAGCCTTTCTTGGAATTTTCAAAAAATGGAATATGTCCAAGGTGTACTACAAATGTGACGGTCCCAATATCCTCTTCTCTTTGCTTCTGAACAACTTCAGAACTAAGATCCAAGAGGTATCCTTGAAATCATATTTCAAGATATGGAATAGCCAGTCTATAAAACACTTAGTATCATCCTTATATCATTCCAAATGATTAGGATATTATCTACATTTAGCACGATGAACACAATGGCACTCCCACTAAGCTTCACATGATACATCAAGATTCTATCTGAAATCATAACATTTATAATTTCATCAAATCTTATGTTCCAACTACAAGAAGCTTATTTGAGTCCATAGATGGATTTCTTTAGCTTGCACATCTTGCTTTCCTCAACCATTAAGTCCTTGGGCTATTTCATGTGAATATCCTCAAAGAGGCATTCATAGAGGAATGAAATCTTGACTTTCATCTCGAAGATGTCAAAGCCAAGTTGTGTAGCTACAGTTAGCAATATTCTGATGAGTATAAGCATGGTTACTGAAGAGCAAGTCTCATCGCAAGCAATGTCTTCTCTTCCGGTGTGTAGCTCATGGCTACGAGCCGTGCTTTGAAGGTCTCTACCTTCTCATCAGGTTCCCTTTCTCTTGAAGATCCATTTACACCTTAATGAGTCTTACCCATATAGGTGGATCCTCGAGTGTCCATATACAACACTTGTATATGAAGTCTACCTTAGACTTTTATTGCTAACATCCATCTTTCCATGTCATGATCCTCAGGAGCTTCATCACATGAAGTCCGATCATTGTCAGACTTAAATGACACATGGAATACATCCTCAAACTCATTTGAAGAGGTATTAATGTTTCATCTTTAATTATCCTTTTAGTTTCCTATTTCATGAGCCTCATTATTATCTCAATATTAAATGGGTTCCTTTACTTCATTTTCATCTTGATTCTCAAGAGAATCATCCTCTAAGAATCACATTCTCAGAGATGAGATTTTTTAAGAATCTCAGGGTTATAAAAGAGGGATCCAATACCATCCTTTATTTTCCTAATGAAGTAGCACTCTCTAGTGTTCGATTCCAGCTTACTTGCATGTAATCTTATTAAGGATATATAATGTAGTCTCTACTATATATATACCAGGAAACTAAGAGGTAATTATGCTAAAATTCATTATTGATCAAGTCATGTCACACATGATCCAATTGTATCCTCCTACAATTCTATTGAGTTTAGGTGTGTTAAGAGACAGAAATGATATTCATATCTTTATAAGATATTATTTGAATTTATCTAACAGGTACAAGCTACCTAGGTTAGATCAAATTCATTTCATCTTTCTTCAGACTTTGGTTCCAAACCAAAATTATGAAATCTTTGAACATTTCAAAGGTTTCTTAGGTGAAGAGAAGAAATCTCATATCATACATACTCATCAATAGATATCACATATCCATAATGTTTATTATGATATAGATGATCCACATACATCAATATGTATGAGATCTTGAATACCTCGACATCTAACACCATTCCCAGAGAAGGGTGTATTGGACATTTTACTTTGAATACTATATTCACAAGTATGTACGATTTGAAATTTTAGACATTCTAAAGTTTCATATCTTACTAGTCCATTGATCTCATCAACAAACATATGTCCAAAACTTGATGCTAGATCATTGTCAAATGATCTTCATCCTCCTATTGATCTTTTAAGGTTCAACTTTCAGTATTAGAAATCTTAATGAACCATTCATTAATTTTCTAATTTTGTGGAGTCTACTAGATGTTAGATTACTATCTGAAATGTATCCATCACAACTCTTTATGATAGGTTTATTTCAGAATTCATGTTTATTTCCAACATTTAGAAGCAAACAATGAGTGTATTCTAATATCTAGGTCATAGAGACATTCTCTAAGACTAAGGCTCTCCCACTGAAATTCAGAAGTCTATCAATCCAACAGAGATTGTTGCAACAATTGCATCAATATCCATGTGGATAACTACAAATCTTAAGATCAAATTTTCCATTCTTCTAAAACATATGCAACAATTGCAAGTGTCATTAGAAGAATGAGATACAATTATTAGACTTTAATCTTATCTTATAAGAAAGTCAATTTCAATGATTAAATGTAGATTATTCTGGTGCTCTATCCGAGTCCTTCTCTAAGGATTCCAGACAGACTTGATATTCATACTATCAACACACCAACTTATTGTAGTATTGGCATTCATTCAACTCTTTGGATGTCATATGGAAGTCTTAGAAGTAGGTCAACTCTTTGACTTTCCTTCTTACTCGGGTCCGACGCATGCTTCCACTGCGCTCCCTTTATCTATAAACAACCATTGCTTAAGACTAAGGATCTCTTATGTTAAATTCAAAAGAATTCAATGTAAGAGCATTTCAACATTTATACATGCTTCATTAAATTCATATAATATGAATATTATGAAGCTTCATGAATGACTAGAGTATAGATAGTAGAATGATGACACTCATCATGTCTACGTCCATCTAGACTCTTAAAACATTGATTCAGATAGGTATTCAAATATTTTGAATACATCATCTCTTATAGAGCTATCATTCTGCATGATGCGGTAAACCATGTCATTCATGATAAATGTCAAGAGCACATATGTATGCCAGAATATCTTCTTAGATTTTATAAGGATTATTCGACAATTATGATCACCATCGACATGTTACTTCCAAAGTACATTTCATGATAGATTAAGATTATAGAGACATACAAACCCTAAGGTGATGTCTTATCATCTTATTTAATTGTCATTCCTCATTATGTTGAGGAAACTTGCACATTGCAACCACATACATTATGTGTCCAACTGCAAGTACAATATCTGGATCATGAGTCCAATCCATGATATTTTACTGGTTATTATTGAGTATAACATTAAGTGGGTTTTATGAAGGATTATCTGAAATAGAAATTTGCATAAGTGTATATATTTATATATATATATATACATATTTTATTTTGATTTAGGAGTTTTTATATCAAAGTTATCTTGCCATGTCAATAATGAAAATTCATTCCCTTAATTACTTTCAATGTAAGAGATATATTTATCATTATATCTCAAGCAAGATCTGGGATCTCCTTCCTTATCTTTGTCACATCCCAATAATATGAGAACCTGTGACTCCGATAAAAAGAAGCGGGAACACATTCCGCCTTGCAAGTCCAACTTGCATCTCCCAATTCGGTCTTTAACACCCGGGCCCACCACCCATAAGGCGATGTTAACCCGTCATTAATTGAACCAATCGTCAACATGCTTAATACTCGCTATACACAATCCAATATCGTCCCAATAATATGAGGACCCGATATTGGGGTCACTACGTATACGACCTTACTCTTTCGAGAAGCAAAGAGCCCGATCCAAATGGATTGTATGCATGAGCTGTCACTTCGGACATGCGTCCCCTTACATACAATATCTGACGAAGGAACCCTTCACCTTGATGGGAGACCATGGATGTCACTTATGTGATCCTCCATATCATATTCATATTCTAATTAATCATTATGAATCATATTCATTATGATTAATTCTTCCAAGGGAAATAACAACTCTATTCATAATAGAGTGTTTTAATTTTAATTGGCTTCCAATTAATCTAATCATATTAAATTAATGATCCGATTAATATCCAACAAACATTTTTAATTGTTACTTGAAATATGGTATTATCTGGAATACATATTATTTTGAATTTTAATAATTAGAAAATACATCATGATCTCTCAGGCATCATTCGTTCCCTACTCGTTGTCATGGCCAGTACCAGCGGGAGTGGGAGGACCGCAATCGGTGCGACCCGCTTCCCCAGCGATCCCCGACTAGAAACCATATCCGCCTCGAGAAAAAGCAATGTCGAGTCAATCACTTTGTACTTGAGATGATCATCAGTCTTTCAACCGAAATTATACCATATAATATTCATCAAAACCATTTTGATAATATTATAAGGAGATTTGCTAAAAAAAATCCCCAATCCTATTCAAGCAACAAGGTTTTGCATGTAAAAGTTATCCTACAACTATTGTAGGATAAACTAGAGTTTTCATGAAAAACAATATTTGTTGGAATGTGTATCAAGCAACCAATTGGTGATCTAGATCTAATCTAATCATTCGTTGGTTGAGTCAATGTCATTTAAGGGAATAAATATTGCTCTAATATTTCTCAAATATTATCCACAATTATTCCAAGAAATTAACTATTAATTTCACAATTTTTCTTAAACGACAACCACAAGGTTTCGGATAATGATGCAATTTCCAGCAGTGATCCTCACTAACTAAAAATAGCATATCTCATTCATTCTAAATCCAAATTAATCAAAATCAATTTCCAGAGATTGATAACTTGATTTAAAAACGAAATCATGTATAAACATGCATTTCCAGGTGCTTTAAAATCATAATTAATATCTTAATCACGTCTCTAATCGTCATCCCCGAAATAGTGGATATATGGTCAATAAAACGATCATATCTTGAGCAAACGAAATCCAAATTACGTAAACTCAAATCCTACTGTTTCCTTAATTAATGAGGAACATTATACAATTTAAAATTTCGTATTTAAATATTTTAAACATGGCCGAAATTTTATCATAAGATAGGGCTGCGAAAATTGAAATGCTAAAATCTTCACGAACTCAAACGAGCCCAAATTTTCGTAGGTTCATGGATCTCATCCAAAACCTTCGACAACCTGGCTTTGATACCACTTGAAGGATACAGAAAAAATCCTCAAGCGCATCATGGAAGCGTGATGATCGCATCGAATGCGATCGGAAGCGACTAGTCGCACTAGTTGCTCGATGCAGCGAAAATTAAAATTTTCTATGTGATGAAACCACATGATCCAAGAACACTTCTCGGATCGTTTCGTCTAAACCATAAATAAGTAATAGGATGACCTCTTGAAGTGTGGTTGCGATCGATTCTCTAAAACAAAGAGACCTCCTGTCTCAAGTCCGATCCGACGGAGAAGACGCTTGCGAGCGCGTGGATGAGACGCATGCTTCTCGCAATCCATGTTGATGATTCAAGCCACGGATCTCCTGATCTCGACAAATGAGATACGATGTCATTTTCACGAGCAAGGCACGCTGAAGTAGACGGAGATCCAGGAGCAGACGATCGGGCAGCATAACGACGATGCTGCGACGATGGAGGATCTCTCTAGAGCATCCATGGTGGACGGCCACATGAGAGATAGAGAGAATGGGCGTGTAGAGAGAAAGAGAGAGAGAGAGAGAGAGCATTCATCTATGTCGAGTATGTCAAGAAGAGAAAGAGGTGCCTCTTCTTATATAGGGTTTTGGGAGTCCATGGATCCCAATCCATGGACAACACACAATCAACGGATGAGATTGATTGTGTCTCTTTCGATGGCTAGGATTGTTGTTGGTAAAACACGACAACAAGTGATTTAATTTTAATTAATTCATATTGATAAATCAACATAATAATTCCAATTTAAATCACATTTGATTAGAGAAGATATAATGAGAAGACTAAACCAATCCCCTAAAATAAGAGACTACTACCATCATCTCATGAGATCTCATTATCTCATGATTATATCATGATCTCTTGTCGATAGTATTTTCTTCAAAAAATAATTCCAAATTATCTTATGGAAAAAATCAACTATGCCATTGATCCAAAACTAAATGTAATTATATTTTCAATTAATCATTCAATGTGAATCCCATTCACATTAACAATTAATTAACAAATATAAAACACAATATGACTCTCTCTTATATATTATAAATCACATTTATAATATATATGCTTAATATAGATATTGCTATCCACATTATTCATATCCACGATAATTAAATCACATTTAATCATCTTGGATCTCTTTTCTCATGTGCCCAAATAACATGAATCACATTCACATTATTCATATCTTTAATAACTAAATCACATTTAATTATCTCAGATATCTCTCCTTATAATATGAATCAAATTCATATTATCCATGATAATTAAATCATATTTAATTATCAATTTTCTCGATGCTTGGATGCATATATCAACAATGAAATTATCCATGAACTCTTTTAAGGATAATGCGCTTTCTCCGCGGATACTTGGAGATAAGGACAGGGCGATTGTATTGTTCCACTTATAGTGACTTCGATATTGAGATCACATCTCAAATTCAGATCTCGGGCCTCCCATAGATGTTTGATTAAATCAAGACCGCAAATCTAATATTCTCATTGCATCTGAATCACATTCAGATCAATGTCCAACATTTGGACCAAGATCAGATTACTTCTCTACTGACATGAGTCACTAAAATCCAGACCCGTTTCATCACTCCCTAGGAATGGAAGCATCATGGTTATACAATTGTTTATGATCACATCACCCTCAGGTATTCCCAATACATGTACATCATGCATACTGGAAGACTCGGAATAAACCCGAAGTATTAGATCAGCTTTATACTATCTACTTCAGGGTTTTATCAGTAAGTTTCTCATTTGATCATTGAGAGTTGGTATCGATCATATACTTTCCAAAAGCATATATCATACTTAGGTCTTGATCATATACTTTCCAAAAGTATATATCAAACCTACAAATTCAGTCAAGCTTCCAAAGCGAGACAACCGTGCGCACGAAATTTGATTCTTCCCAATATCTCATGAGTGAGCTCGTGTCTTCCGGTTCAGTAATGAACTTGTGTGATCCCTTTGAGAGATCGTATTACTCATATGCCCTTGCATGCACACCAGCGCACCGGTGTATAGACCTTGGTTAGGTCATCAACCTATTGGTCTGCCAAATGTACATACTCAGACATATAGTAACACATCTGTCTCCGGTCAGAGGATGTGTGCCTGTATCGTGACAACATACGATATAGGACTTTGGTTATCTCGATCTCGTTAAGTCAACCCTTTGACTTAACTAATCTGACACCTCTGAATCTCTATTCCTATGTAGAGGACCTGCATCAAGAGGTCGGTCAGATATCAACCTATGTGAGAAAGGATTGCCATCTCCTACTCAGGCTGGAGATCACATCTTAACAATCATTTGACGGTGCTTGATGAGTCCTCAATCTAACTCTTTAGATATTCAACCAAGCACCAGCCTCTATGATTCAATTATTGAGTCAACAGCTGTATGATTATTCAGATGGCCATGGTACATAACCCTAATTCTACTAAGGGACCTATTATGTCAATTATTTATTCTTCATTTCAGATCAGGGAATGATATTCGCAATAACATTTATTGCATAATGGCTCGCTGTGGGCTCGCATGTCCAACAGATCACAAGATGGATTTGGTGGCGAGATCGAGGAGACGATGACAGTTACCGATGTGGAAGGCGAAACATGCGACGTAATGAATGAGAAATTAAACGACGTGCGCTTGGATGGGTTGTTGCCGAAGATTTCAAATGAGGATTCAGGTTCGGGTACAGTGAGATACCAAAACCCGATTCGGGATTTTCAATCCCCACGCATGGGTCCACCACAGTGTTACTCGGAGGCAGTCAAGCACCCGTTTGAATCAAGGGATGATGAGGTTTTGGTGGTTTATGAGACCACGAAATTAAACATCCATGATTGCATGATCATGGAATCTCCATTAACCTCTTCGGTAGAGGGGTTGGTGTACAAATCCGGAGGTTCCTTGTGGTGCACAACCATGTTCTCATCTCCTGGTCCTCTCCGGACTCTGGAACCTCTTCATGCAGCTATTAGCTCATATCATTCTGGCGATTTTCAGCGGACTGAGTTGATCCTGACGGGGGAGCAACATGCAATGGTGAAGGGGAACATTAATGGTGAAGGTGGGGGAGGTGTGAGGGAAAGCGAGCCTGGTAGGGGAGGGCCTCTCGTCAAAAAGGGAGCGATGGCATGTCGACGCACAACGATGAAGGGTTTGCGTGAGAGGAAGGTCTTATGTGCGGTCCAAGAAATGGGGAGCCTTGGGGACGAACAAAACTTGCCTTTCTTCCCACGTAAGTGACTCCGAGCAGACTCGCAGGGGTGGGAGATGAGGGAATTAGAGCGAGAAGGTGAAGCAGAAGTCGCAGTAAATTTTTAATCGCGTAAGGAAGGATTGCTTAGCAACTAGGGGATGGCGATATCCGATGGAGGGACGGATTTGGAAATTTGTGAAAGGTTGCAGTTGGTAGGTCAGAGCATGGTGTATTTGAGGAGGCTTTGGAAAGCAATGAAGCGAGACTCTTCGAGCCGACGGTAGCACATATCATGGGCGTTCAGGTGGCGGAGTTGAACCCCTTTGTTTCCCAATGAAAAATTTATCTTGGAATGTGACGGGATTGGGTCAACCAGATAAGAGGTTGGCAATTGGCACCCTTTTTGCAGCATGAAGGTTGATGTAGCATGTCTATAGGAGACTAAGATTGATTCGTGGGAGTCGGTGAGATGGAGCTCCACTTCTGCTCCTCATCTCAATGAATTCAAAGTTGTACTAGTGAACGGTAGCTCGAGGGGTATTGTTGTGGCTTGGAATGGAGACCTTTTTGATGGTGGATGAGGTTATTTTGACCCATTCGGTGATAATGGTTTTGCTTAGTAGGAGGGACCGGTCGAGGATTGCAGTATCATCGATCTACGGCATTGCGGGGTCCTCTACCAATGAGGTGCTCTGGAATGAGTTGCGGGACATTAGGATGAGATTCCCAGCAATGGTGTGGCTCGTGGGTGGCGATTTTAATGTAACACTGTATGCGGATGATAGGCCTGGTGGGAGAGGAGTGCAAGATCCTGGATCTTATTTATTTGTTGATATGGTGGAGGAGCTAGCTTTGGAGGCGCCTGATGCGACAAACTGCAAATATACTTGGAGAAACTCTTCTTCTCGCTCTAGAATTGGTAGGTTTATATTGTCTGTTGAGGCACATGAGCTATTTTATTTGGCAAACTTTACATCTCTTCCTAGATCAAGATAAGATCATACGTCGCTTTGCTTCGACTCTTGCAACGGGAGGGGATACTCGTCTTACTTCAGATTCGAGCGATGTTGGATTTTGGAGGAGGGCTTCCATGAGTTGGTAAGTACTTTTTCGTCTGAACTTGAGGTGGATGGATCAACGACTGTTCGGATCGTGTTCAAATTGGCAGCTTTGCGGAAAAGGCTAGTGGCTTTCAGAAGAGACTCTTGTGCTGAACGTGAGCGGAGGCGTACGCAAACACATGAGGAAGTGATGAGAATAGACCTATTGGAGGATAACAGAAGTCTAGATGAGGAGGAGCTAGACAACAGGAGGGTGGTTCAGAAGATCCTAAAGGAGGAGGATAGGAAGTGTGAGCTCGAGTGGAGACAGAGATCCCGACATAAGTGGTTGAAGGAAGGGGATGCGAATACTAAATACTTCCATGCGGTGGAAAATGTGAGAAGGAGGAGGAACTTGATCCATTCGATCGAAGTTGGTGGCGAGGAGTTTCACGGGGAGGAGGCGGTTGCAAGAGAGGTCACAAGCTATTTAAAAAGCATGAGCAGATGCCTACCACATCGTGGTTCGAAGTGGTTGGGCATGGGTGTGGAGAGCATATATGATGGTGAGGTGGATATGTTGACGGGGCCATTTGAGTTACAGAAGATGCATGAGGCTGTCTTTTCTTTGAACCCTGACGGATGTCCAGGTCCGGATGGGTTCCCAGTGTTCTTTTTCAGGGAATTTTGGGAGTTGGTATGTAAAGAGGTATTAGCGATGGTGGTGGAATTTGCATATGGAAACTATGGTTTTGATCGGCTTAATAGGTCGTTTTATTTTCTTACTACCTAAGAAGGAAGAGGCGACACGGATGGAGGACTTCAGACCAATTGCTTTGTCCAATGCAATTTACTTGATTGTGGCAAAGGTCTTGGCCAACCGTTTGAGGGGAGTTTTAGGCAGAATCATCTCACCTTCTAGAGCGCTTTTTTGCCTACTAGACAACTCATGGACATCGTTGTCTTGGCTTCAGAGATCATTGCGAATTGGCGTAGAAGGAACACAAAGGGAGTCTTATGGAAGGCCAATTTCTCAAAAGCATATGACTGTGTGAATAGGCGTTTCATATAAGCTTCTCTGTTCAGACGGGGCTTCCCAGACAGATGGATCTCGTGGATGAAGAGATGTGTATCTACGGTTTCATGTGCAGTCATTGTCAACTGTCAACCGAAGGGCAGATACTTTTAGCCGCAGTGTGGAGTTCGCCAGGGTTGCCCCCTGGCTCCACTACTCTTTGTTCTTGCAACGGATGTCCTATCCATTATGATTGATCGAACAGTGGCAGGTGGAATTCGCAAGGGATTTGTAAAGGAAGAGCTTTCGATCCCTCTACTTCAGTATGCAGATGATACGATTCTTTTTGCGGAAGGAGGATCAGAGAGCTGTAAGGGCTTGTCAGTGGTTCTCGACATCTTTGGTGATGTTTCTGGATTAAGACTCAATAGAATTAAGTCAAAGTTTGTCCCTTTCGGCTTGGAGGATGCGGAGATTGAGGCTTGTGCTGGTTGGTTACGTTCCCCTCATAGGAACTTGCCATTACGCTATATTGGGGTGCCATTGTTAAGTGGGAAGATGCTCTTGGCAGATTGGTTTCCGGTAATTGAGCAGATGGAGCAGAAGCTGGCTGGCTGGAAATCTGTTTGTCTGTCCAGAGGTGGTATATTAGTGTTGTTGCGCTCAGTTCTTTCTGCAATTCCTATCTTCTTTCTGTCATCCAAACTCTTGCCTATTGGAATTAGAAAGAGGCTTGAGAGCATCATGAGATGCTTATTCTGGTCATCGATAGAACGATCTAATAGATTACCATTAGTGGATTGGGAAACTATTTCATGTTCGAAGGATGATGGTGGCTTGGGTGTATGTAGTTTGGAGGAGATGAACAAGGCATTGATCAACAAGTGGATTACTAAGATTTGGGGTGATTGTAGCAGCTTGGCATGCACTATGATAAAGGAAGATCTATGGTAACGGTTCATCGTTGCCTGAGGACGGGATCCTTGGGCACGCTCCCTCATATTTTTGGCAAGGAATATGTGGTGTAGTGCAGGACATTTGTCCCTTTCTGAGACCTTTCCTTGGGGACGGCACTGGTTTTAAGTTCTGAAAGGATAACTGGAATGAGAGTGGGTCGCTAAGCGTGAGGTTTCCGCAGTTGATGGCATATGCAGTGGACCCAGATTGTTCTGTGGCGAATGTGTGGGATGGGCAATCTTTCTTCCCTAGATTTAAATACGAGCTCTCCGATCAGAGACTGGAGGAGTTATTGGTGATGCTGGCGGAGTTGGATAATGTTGCCGAGCCCTCTGATGGGTGAGACTGCTGGAGCTGGTGCGATGGGGTGTTCTCGATTGGCAAGGCGTACAAGGCTTTGAAGGGGCCCATGGTTTTTGATCCGGGAGGATGCGTGTCAGATTGTAGAAGGATATGGAAATGGAAGATTCCGACGCGTGTGAAGGTCTTTCTATGGCTGTTTAGAAGGGGGAGACTCTTAACCGAGGACAGACTTGTGCGGTTTGTTCAGTCAGTTGATCCTGCCTGCATGCGGTGTTTGGGTGAGGTGGAAGATACATACCATATTTTCTTCGGGTGTGAGAGCTTAAAGAAGGCATGCGAGTTATTTTGGAACCAGGCGATTAATGTAGATGGTGTATTAGATTTCTGAAAATCCATTGGAGCGAATTGGAATGGTACAGAGATTGAGAGATCGGGCGTTTTGGCTATGATTTGCGATCTGGCTTGCCAAGAATGGTGTGATATTTAGTCAGGAGCGCTGTTACAAAGAGAACATTGTTGTGCATGCTCGGGCGTTAGCATAGCGTTGGAACTTGTAATTTTGTTTATGTATCTGACCTATTCACAAGTGTGTATTTTATTGGTGATTAATGGTGAAGTTTTTGGGTACTCATCTATATGGTGAAGGCCCTTTTCTCTCTCAAAAAAACATATGATTTGTTTCACTTCGCAATCATATAGTACATGCATATTTAAGCTATTCTAAAGAGTATTTCTCGAATCCACATCCATTTTAAGAATACGACAACACCTTTTTCAATACCTTTCAACATCTGTATCCATATTTATACTTGCAATATGTATACAATAAAACATGTATACACATTCGTAGCTAATCGTTTGCATCTCTACCTACTCCATAACACTTTGGAGTGGGGCATATGGGTTAAACACACTGGGGGCGTAATGCGATTACAAAGATGGGTTATTTACTTGTGCTCCTTTGAGATTCTACAATTACAGTTAAGCCCTTTATATTTTTTACAATAACACTTGCGTTCATGTGTTTTTACAAAATTTAGCGTATCAACCTTATGTTATTACACGTATGCCTCTATCTTACCTTAATGGAAGGGTCGTTACTGTGAATTTTGTAAGAATACAGAGGTTCAAGTGTTATTACAAAAAGGTAAAGGTATAATTGTAATTGCAGACTCTCAGAGTGGGCACAAGTGTAAAAATCCTCCAAAGATTGCAGGGGTTATGGTTAAAGTGGCAGGAATTTGAAGGGTCATGTCGTAAAGATCTCTTTTAAGAAAACGAAGAAGCTTAAAGGAAGGGGTATTTTCGCAAATAGGATGTTTGCAGTGGTATTGGTACGATATCAGAGGTTCACATGGTAATTTATACAAAATCCCCTGATATTAAATATATTTTGGCAGTGCGGTTCCCCACAGCTGTGATTGACAGGGAAGATGACGGATATTGACCGCAGCTTTTCCTTCCCAAAAACTCCACTGCATTTAATTTCCTTCTCTCTCATATATTATTTATTTATTATATATCTTATCTCGTATATCGGGATAAAACGTATTATATTATATCGTCTCGAGGAGTTCTCACGTTGTTCTCTACATTCCTTTTGATGTCGTCATCGTCTCCTTCTGGACTACTTTGGGAGTGATAATTTCATATTTACCCCAAACCTATTCGAAGTTGCTGTAAGGTCGTGAACATTTATTTCTTTTTCCAATAACACTTGTACCACTTCCATTTAATGTAATATAAGGTCACATGTGTAATAATGGAAGGGTCCAACTGAGGTTTTTGCAAGAATATAAAGAAAATAGTGAAATGGCAAAAATGTTATAGTATACTGTTATTGAAAAATTTAGAAGGATACAAATCTAAAAATCACTTCTTTTAGTGATGGTAGAAATGATTCACACACTATTTTTAATCATAGAATTGCTATTCAAAACAGTAATGGATGAATTTACATTCAAATTTGGTTCAATATAAGTTTGATAACTTATTCCGAGTTCGAGTTGAGTTCTATAACAATTTGTTCATTATTTGACCAAGTCTTTTTAAAGATTTCTTTACATTTGCACCCTTGAAGATTCTACAATTACACTTAAATTTTGTATTCTGCCCATCTGTTATTACATTTGTGCCCTTATTTTACCCTTAAAGGAAGGGTGGTATTGTGAATTGGTAAGAATACATGAGCACAAGTGTCGTTGCAAAGAAGATCGAATCACAATTGTAATTGAAAAATCTCAAAGAGACACAAGTGTAAAAATCCCTTTTAAATTAACGAGCTTGAAATCAGAGTTCAAGAGTAGTTCATTAAGAAAGAAAGAACTACTCCCTCCTCATCGCAAGCGGAATGGCTAAATCATAATGCAAATTAATACACATACATACTTACATGTGTTTATTAAGCTCCACGAGCGGATATGTATCTGGATCAAATTCGAACTTGATAACAGTTTTCATGTTCAAAATTGCTTATCTTCGCATGGATGTTTAGGCTGCCACCTTAAAATCGAAATCCTAAACCCTAATCCGATTCCGCCTCGGTCGATGACGAAACGTGACTATCACGACTAAACTTTTATGCGCATGGAAATGTAAACAAGAAGTTCTAGGGTGGTGATGGTGAAAAATATCCATATAGATTCCCCCTCTGAGCCGTACGAGCCATGCCGAAAGCAACCACTCTCCGTGCACTGATCCCCTCGCACCAGTTCCTCGCTGTCACCATCCCAGCCGTCCGATCTCTTCCACGAGGTGGCAGGAATATTTCCATCCGGCCCCCTCTCTTCTTCGTACGATCGTCAGGCGATCCGCATCGTCCGTTTCCATGTCGACGGCTATCTCGAGGGAGATAACGTGAGTGACCGGCTAGTTGACCGGAAAATCGCGATTTGGAGCTCCGGTTTTTCGCGAGATCCCAAAAAAGGAACGATATTATCGGGAAATGGAAATCTCTCTTTTTTCTCGATATTAATGTCAGAAGGAGTTCCCGTTGTCTTCAATTCACGTGACGTTTGTTTTCTATATCGGACATGGAAGTGCCACCAATCTAATCTCCATCATTAATAGTTAATGATGGAGAAAATCACGCTAATTTGAATGCTCCATTTTTGGAAAGTTTACGTCCATACCCCGGAAGAAGTCGTCAACCGATTGCACGATCGAACCATGTTAATAACCTTTTGTTTAATCGTGCTAGTTGGCAAATAAAAATATTTTTAAAAATTTTCTTTAATATAAAATAAAAGCATTATTTAATGATCATTTATGCATAATTTTAAAAGATTATGCCTTTTAAATATAGTTTTATATTTAAAATAATTCAACGATTTGATAGATGTCTCCCTTTAACAAATAAAAATATTTTTTTTTAAATTTTTGTTTAGAATTTTCATTAATATAAAATAAATGTAATTAATTAATGACAATCTCTGAATAACTTTATAAGCTTATATATTTTAAAAATATAATTTTTTATATTTAAAATAAATAATCAAACAGATATTTCTGGTTGGTCGTTAGAAATGAACTATTCTGATTGAATACGAAATACCCGACTTTACAATGTCACAATCGACAAGGAGCATCATTGGTTGAGTCCTCTATCCATGCGATATTCTAGAAGCGAGCTTAATCACGTGATCGGTGTGCTAATTAAAGAAAAAGATTAATTAGGGATTTTATCAAGTTTTGATTTGGTTTGGTGGTAGGGTTATAGATCATGGGGGAAAGAAGCCTGAATGTGACAAGTTGGGTGGGAGGTGAGAAAGCAACAATAATATTGGGGCTAAAAAGTTGGTGATGTAGTGTTCTTTTGGTGAGGACCTGATTTTCAAGTGCTTTTCTATATATGCATGGGGGCAATAATGCCCTATTTTCTTTTAATCCTACATGATTCCCAACAAGAAAAAAAGGGTTTCTTTGCATCATAACCCCTAAAATCCTGTCAAATTACACCATAACCCTTATAATATCTGTAATTACACTGCCACATATGTAATTCTTACTTACTCTTACACCACAATCCTTGAACATGGGCATTTTTCTAAATATAGTAATATTACATGTCATGATGTAATTGACGAAGATTCTATGGGTTATGGTACAGAAATAAAAAAATTCATTTCTTTATTTACTTGATTTGTGGATTTCAAGTCCATAATCATCATTCCAGGGGAATGCCGATCATACAATCAATTGTCATTGGGAAAAAAATCCCTTTAAGGAGTTTGAAATCGAATTTTTTTCTATATCAATCGATGTATATCTCTTGTTTGAGTTACCATCATGTATTTCTTTCGATCCTAGAGATTGTGCCATTTTGTACTTGGAGATGATACCTTATTGAGCCCGACCATCTAAAGGTTGTTTCCTCCTATGTTGATTTCAATGTTTTCTATCCTCGATCGAGTTCGAACAAAACCTCTGAACAATCGAGCTAGCTGATTGGGGGGATGGGGTCCGTCGGATAACCAATGAGATAAGCATGTCTACTTTTATTAGGGTGGTGCATGATCGTAGACGAGTCAGTAGATGCTTGCCCTAGATGCAATTTTTGGAGAAAACTTGGAGGGGCCTCCCTTTAAAAAGTCAAAAGTTTGAGGGGCCAACTTCAAACAAAGGTTTTCTTTTTTTTATTGGGTTGAGGGTTGTGTGTGTAAGCTTAGGGCTATAAAAGCACAAGTCTCGACTGAGAGAGAGAGAGGGGACCGGTCACGGCGGAGGAGCTGAAGCAGCTCTAGGGAGAGAGAGAGAGGATAACTTTAGAGAGAGAGAGAGAGAGAGAGAGAGAGAGGATAACTTTAGAGAGAGAGAGAGAGAGAGAGAGAGAGAGAGAGAGAGAGAGAGAGAGAGCGAAGAAGGCGAGGAAAAGCCCTAGAGTAAGCGTTCCTGCTTTTGGAAGAGCTCCCTACGTCGATTTCTTTTGCTGTTTTCCACTCGCGATTTCGTTGTCGGATTTTGTTCGAACGTCCATCTTCGTGCGGAAAACCCGGATTTTTCGAGCTCCTGTTCGATCTTCAGATCGCTCACGATGCTTCGCGGCTGGAACGAGGGATCTTCGTCCATTTTCCGCCGGAAAAATCGTATTTTTGTTCTAGCTCTCGTTCCAGTTACGGACCGCAAATGATGCCCTCGAGGTCGAGAGGAGGGATGTTGGCCCCATCTTCAGTCCCTTTCCGTGGGAAAATCGATTTTTTCTAATTCTTGTTCGATCTCCAGATCGTGAATGAGGCACCGTTAGGGTTGAATGAGGGATTTTCGCTTGTTGATGTTTTATGCTTTCTTAGAACTCACGCTCTTCTTTTTTTTGTTCTTTGTTTTATATCTTGTCTCAGGTGACAGCTGGGACCTTTGCTGTGTATCAGAGCAAAAAGGTGCAACTTTTTGGCGTGGAGAGGAGGAAGGGAGGAGTGTGATTCACCTCTTTTTCGGTGTTCCTAAAAATCATTTGCGCTGGAGCGATTAGGGATACCGGGAACCATGTCCTCCTTGAGCAGAGAACTGGTTTTCCTGATCTTGCAGTTCCTGGATGAAGAGAAATTCAAGGAAACAGTCCACAAGTAAGTCGGCTTTTGATGTTTTTTCTTCACGGTTTTTGAAATTTCAACAGCAATCGTTCGGAGAATTTGACCCTGAAATGAAATGAATGCTGATTGATAGGTTGGAGCAGGAATCGGGATTCTTCTTTAACATGAAGCATTTCGAGGATCAGGTTCTTGCTGGAGAGTGGGATGAGGTTGAGAGGTACTTACGGGGTTTTACCAAGGTCGAGGACAATCGCTACTCCATGAAGATTTTCTTCGAGATCAGGAAACAGAAGTACCTCGAAGCGCTCGATAGGTCTTGCTTTTGCTCTTGTTTATTGTCTACCGGCTTTCACGTTTTCGGAATGCATTGTTGACTTTATGTATTTTTTTGGCGTTAGGCATGACCGGGCAAAAGCTGTGGAGATTCTCGTGAAGGATTTGAAGGTTTTTGCATCATTCAATGAGGAACTTTTCAAAGAAATCACGCAGTTGCTCACACTCGAAAACTTCAGGTGATTGAATTTTCACTCATTAAGTCGTCAATCCGGTTGTTTTAGGTTACTCACTATGGATTCCGTGTCACATTCCTTATTTTTTGTGTTTCAGGCAAAATGAGCAGCTCTCGAAATATGGGGACACGAAGTCTGCCCGGAACATCATGCTTTTGGAGCTTAAAAAGCTTATCGAAGCAAATCCGCTCTTTCGTGACAAGCTGACTTTTCCACCGTTCAAAGCTTCTCGACTACGTACTTTGATTAACCAAAGGTTTTTCACACATTTTGCTTACGTTGGTTATCCTTTGTTGTAATGTCTTCATCCTAGAATGTTGATATGCTGCTTTTCTTCTTTGTACAACATACTATTGTCAACTAATGAATTTGTGTTGTTTGCATCGTTTGGGATTCTCGAATCGTTTTCACACCCGAGTCATGTATTTTGTGTTGTTGAACCTGATTGAGCTTTACTAACAATTGGATGATATGCAACTGCCACACTAAAGTTATGAGATAATGTCATATTGCACTATTGATTTTTTTCTCTAACGTTTGCTATAGATGATGGCATCTTTGTTCTTGCAGTTTAAATTGGCAACATCAGCTATGCAAAAATCCCCGTCCCAATCCGGACATCAAGACCCTGTTCACCGATCATTCGTGTGCTCCTACTAACGGAGCACGTGTGCCCCCTCCCACAAATAGCCCACTTGTCGGTCCTATTCCTAAACCTGGTGCTTTCCCACCTATTGGTGCTCATAGTGTAAGTACACAATTCGACTTAACATGCTTCAAACTGTTGCGCTCTAAGGTGTTGACATGCGAATAAAAGTCGATGCCCCTATGCAGCCATTTCAGCAAGTTGTTTCTCCATCACCGAGCGCTCTTGCTGGGTGGATGACTGGTGGAAGTCCCTCGTTACCACATACTGCTGTTGCTCCAGGACCTCCAAATTTGATTCAACCTCCAAATGCAGGTTATTCGAAGTGGCCAATATCAAATCTTTAATCCGAGACACTTGATTGATTTGTGTGCTTAATATCGTAACTTGTATGGTCCAGCTGCTTTTCTGAAACACCCGAGAACTCCTACTAGTGCTCCGGGAATGGACTACCAGTCTGGTGACTCCGAGCAGCTGATCAAGAGAATGCGAATGGGACAACCAGATGAGGTTTCATCATTGATGATTCATTACCATTTATTTATTTTCTTAATGCTCGCTTTTACTTTATCTAATTTTTGGTTCATCTTAAAAAGGTCTCATATTCCGGTTCTACACATCCTCCGAACATTTACTCCCAAGACGATCTTCCCAAAGCAGTTGTTCGCACCCTGAACCAGGGTTCCAATGTCATGAGCCTGGACTTTCATCCGCAGCAACAGACCGTTTTATTAGGTAGAGATCTCGCATTGTTCGTAGCTTCTATACTTCATGCACATCACGTATTCTTGACTCTGGAATTTAATGCCTACAAATTTGTTGTCTCAGTTGGTACGAATGTAGGAGATATCGGGATATGGGAAGTGGGATCGAGAGATAGGATAGCCCATAGACAGTTCAAGGTGTGGGATCTTTCTGCTTGCTCGATGCCATTGCAGGTACACTTTTTGCTCGTATGTACGTACGAGTTCCTATTCTAAATTCTAAGAGGAGATTCTTATTTTTGGCTCTACTCTATAGGCTTCCCTAATGAAAGATGCCATAATATCTGTAAATCGTTGTTCGTGGAGCCCTGATGGATCTATACTCGGTAATGTTCATAATGGCTTTTAAGCCGGTTATGTTTCTTCTAATTCTAACGTCAGCCATGTATTATTCAAGGCGTTGCATTCTCCAAACATCTTGTTCAGATATATGCATTTATTCCCAGTGGAGAGCTGAGACAACAGTTAGAGGTATGCATCTATATAAATCTTATTAGTGTGTAGTTCTGAAATCTGTCTTAGTTCGACTTGTTTTGCTCTTGTGATGTTAGATTGATGCCCATGTCGGTGGCGTCAATGACATTGCCTTCTCTCATCCCAACAAGAGCCTTTCCATAATTACGTGCGGCGATGACAAGATGATTAAGGTAAAGACCTCGAGCCAATGACATGGTATTCAGCAGTTTCTGAGTAGATGATGATTTATCATGCACTATTTAAATGATGGTTTTCCTCATCAGTCTTCAAATGACAGGTCTGGGATGCGGCGACTGGTCAAAGGCAGTATATATTCGAAGGCCATGAAGCGCCTGTTTACTCTGTTTGCCCACATTATAAGGAGAATATTCAGGTACTTTTTTATGCTGTACGAACAGAGAAAAAGTTTCCCGATGAATAAATTCTTAGTGAATGGCGATGTTTTCTTTTGTGTTATTATGTATATTTTTCTACATTAAAGCTTCATCTTTCCTTTTCAGTTTATTTTTTCAACCGCCATAGATGGAAAAATTAAAGCATGGCTTTATGATAGCTTGGGGTCGAGGGTAGACTACGATGCTCCCGGAAACTGGTGTACCACAATGGCTTATAGTGCTGACGGGACTAGGTGGGATCTATAGTACAATTTTTGGTTCCTTTTTTTGTAATGTTTTGTAATCGAGTTGTGTGTGCGCGTGTCTCTCTTCATATATATACATGTCTCAATGTGTTCATCTCTCTCCATATATGTACATATGTATCTTTGTGTTATATGTGTATGCCTCTCTCCGCATATCTATGTATGTATGCATATCCGTGTGTCTCTCTTTCTCCACATACATATGCATATCTGCGTGTGTATGGATCTCTCTGTCTCTCCATATTTTACTGTATTTCTGTGTGCTTGTGTGCATCTCTCACACCATCTATATATCGATGTCTCTCCATATATGAATGCATGTGTATGTCTCTCTCTCTCCCTCCCTCCAAATATATCGATGTCTCTCCATATATGCATGTGTATGTATATATGGCAACCCGGCTAAGATGGTCTATTTGAACTTGTTATGTGTAGGTTGTTTTCATGTGGAACAAGCAAAGACGGTGACTCCCATTTGGTCGAATGGAATGAGACAGAAGGGGCCATCAAAAGGACTTATTGTGGTTTTGATAAGAGATCCTTGGGTGTAGTCCAATTCGACACGACAAGAAACCGCTTCCTAGCTGCCGGTGATGAGTTTCAGATAAAGTTCTGGGACATGGATAGTCCCATCATACAAACGACGACAGATGCTGATGGTGGTTTGCCGGTAAGTGCTAGCCCCACTTACTGTCAACTACCCCAGGTTACGTTCATTGATATCCGGATGTAACCCTCTCTCCTTTTTCTGCAGGCGAGTCCTCGACTCCGTTTCAACAAAGAAGGGTCGTTGCTTGCAATTACGACCAGCGAAAATGGAATAAAGATCTTGGCCAATTCTGATGGATTGCGTTTGATTCGGATTCTTGAAAGCAGACCCTTTGAAGGGGCTCGAGGTCCTCCTCAGGTGTTAAATACTAAGGTAAGATATACTTCTTTTTGTTCCTATTTACGTCGAATGGTGCAAGAAAACGGTCGCTGTATAATATTCTAATATATGATTCTTGCAGCCTCCAATTGTCAATGGTCTTGGAGTCGGTACAAACGTGTCTGTACCTCTGACTGTTGGTCTCGAGCGGTCAGAAAGGATGCAGACTTCATTACCCATGTCTTCGCTGGTCAGTAGTCTCTTTTCTTCGATTGCATTTGATTATCAGCATCATCAAATGGTTGAAATGCAAATGCAGGTGGCTTTGGACAGCAGCAGGACGGCAGATGTCAAACCAAGAATTCCAGAAGATTCCGACAAGATGAAAATGTGGAAACTTGCTGATATCGTCGACTCCGGACAGCTCAAAGCCTTAAGGTTGCCGGATTCCACTGCAGCTGGAAAGGCATGTTCCATCAAATTTGCGCTGTTTTATTTGGCCATGCACCTAAGATGCTATGATTATCGCGACTTAAATTTTATTTTTAACCCAATATTTTCTCGTAGGATGCTTTCATATCGATTACATTTTCCTCCATATACTGTTTCATTCTTGACCGTGCTAAAATGTGCAGATAGTGCGGCTTCTCTATACGAACTCCGGGCTAGCGGTTTTGGCTCTTGCATCTACCGCCGTGCATAAACTATGGAAATGGCAACGAAGTGACCGGAATCCATCTGCAAAGGTTAACATAACATCTCCATCTCGTACCGTACTGCCACATTCTTGTGATATTTTCAGCTTTAAGCCTTTTCTTACCATATGTTTTTGATACCAGTCCACCGCAAGTGTTGTACCTCAATTTTGGCAACCGAACAGCGGAACTCTCATGACCAATGATACCGGTGATGGCAATCAAACCGATGACACGATTGCATGCATCGCTCTATCGAAGAATGACTCCTACGTCATGTCGGCATCTGGTGGAAAGGTCTCGTTGTTCAACATGATGACATTCAAGGTTTGCATCCCGACGACTATTCACGTTGTGGTTATGTTTTGATTTCGAAGAATAGCGTCCGGAGGATCTTTTGTTGAAGTCGAAATCCATATGATTTCCCAGGTCATGACCACTTTTATGCAACCTCCTCCGGCCGCCACCTTCCTAGCTTTCCATCCACAAGACAATAATATCATTGCTATTGGAATGGAAGATTCCACGATTCAAATCTACAACGTCCGGATCGATGAGGTGATTCATTGCTCTCGTAGTTCTAGATTAATTCGATATCCCCATCGCCTAAATCTATATGAATAAACCTTTCAAATCTTTGATCAGGTAAAAATAAAACTGAAGGGACACCAGAAGAAGATCACGGGACTGGCCTTCTCTCAGGCTTTGAATGTCCTTGTCTCATCGGGGGCTGATGCACAGGTAAGTGAACCGAAAATCTGGTGTTTTTTTGGATGATATTAATGACCAATTTTGTAAGTGTATGCATGCCTTTTTACACTATCATTGTTTGGTTCCGCCAGCTATGTGTGTGGAGCATCGATGGGTGGGAGAAAAGGAAAGCGAGATGCATCCCACCACCTTCTGGTCGTTCCACCCCTCTTGTGGGGGATACCAAAGTCCAATTCCACAACGATCAGACGCATCTGCTGGTTGTCCATGAAAGCCAACTCGCGGTATACGACAGCAAGCTCGAATGTTTGAGATTGGTTAGTCTGTTTCCCTTTTCTTTATTGTTCTTACATTTGAGCGGCCATTCTCGAGATTCATCAATTACCAAATCTGTTCTGCTTGCTCACATCTATAATTATTAGGGATGCAAACAGATCGGATGTTATCCCATCCGCTACTTTATCTGTTTGATAGATATTTTGATATCCGTATCTGTAAATGTTTGATACATATTTTGACATCACTTTGTACATGTTTTAAATTAGATGCGAATATAGACCACACTTTGATATCTAACCGTTTGCGAATTTCTCTCATGGGGTGTCTTGTATCGCAGTGGGTTCCAAGAGACAGCCTCACGGCACCGGTTTCAAGTGCGGTTTATTCTTGCGATGGCGCTTTGGTTTACGCCGGTTTCTGCGATGGAGCTGTCGGGGTTTTCGACTCGGATACCCTGAGGCTACGATGTCGGATCGCGCAATCTGCATACATATCACCTACCATTCCCAGGTCTGCTACCCGTCTCGTTTATGTGAAATAAAATCAGGCTATTTATTAAGCTATATATAACATCGCATCGACGTGTTTTATTCCATTCTATGCAGCAACGGAGTCCATCCGACAGTGATCGCTGCTCATCCGTCGGAGCCCAACCAGATAGCTCTTGGCATGAGCGATGGTGCGGTCCATGTCGTCGAGCCGTCAGACGCAGAACAGAAATGGGGCGCTCCGCCGCCTCAGGAGAATGGAACACTCCCGTCCATCTCTTCCAACCCATCCTTGAACAGCCAAGCATCGGATACCCCCGCAAGGTGACGACCGCCTCTCATTTATGCTTCACAGTAGCAAAGCTAGAGAATGCCCAACGATGACAAAAACACGAGTCGCCAAAGATCATCAAAGTCAATGAGCTGACTTCAGTTTTTGTTGCGAGATGGAGGTTCGTCATCTCACCACACTTCTGTACATGTTTAAATTAGTTCAGAATTCGAGTTCTTTCGGGGGGATCAATCTAGGAGGTAGAGGTGAGAGGGTAGCGCGTGGGTTAGCTAGCTGTATACAGGTCGGAAATGCGAAAATGATGCGACCGTTTTAACGTAGGATGGTGGAAACATGTCCATTTTATTGTCATATGGACACGGGGGCGTATAATTATGTATCTAGTCTATCTTTATATGTGTTTTTAAGCATTATCAGCTCCTAAATTTGATGTAATTACGAGCATTGTCGGTTTTCTTTGTAATCACGTACAATTGACACTACAGATTGTATCGCATGATTCCGATCTGGGGTCCATTATGACATTGATAGGGAAGGGGTCAAGCGTGTGATGATCATCCACATACATGCGATTTTCTTCGATGTCGTGGTCCCTTAACCACGTTTGGATGATGCGTGATGGTATCAACCACATATGTCGATTTCGAGCCTGTGATGGGGATGGGTTGCTGCCTGTCATGCCAGCTACTGCTTTGAATGGTTTTCTGAGGATGGTGATCTTGTCATCGTTGTTGTGGGTGACCGGATGGATTGACGGTGATGGTCTGATGTCGGCGGACCCGCTGATGAGGAAGACAATGACATGGTTGTTTAAGGATTTTTACTCCCTGACCCTTAAACTCTTACTATTACACAATACTTGACAAGGGCGTGAGTTAAATAGAGTAAGATTCTGGGGGTTGTGGTGTAATTACGGAGACTATGGCTTATGATGTAATTTAACATGATTTTTGGGGTCGTGATGCAAAAAAATGGCAATAAATAGGTTTTTTTATTAAGAACTTACACTATACATAGGCCACCACCTTTCATCACTATTCATTTCTATTCGACGGATGGATATGTTGTTGCACCTAATGTTTTAAAAATCGGATCGAACATTGAACCTATCACTTTTTAGTTTGGACTAATCGGATTGGACTGTCAGTCCAAATTGATTGGACTTGTGATGATGTTCGCATGATATCATCATTCCTATTGACTCAGAGAAAATCAGGTTGGGTTTAATTTACTAGTTCGAGATCTGTCGAATCTGTTTTTTTAACAAACAAAATTACACACACACCTAGGTAAGTATGCATGTATATAGCAATGAAATAATCGTTAAATATATCAAATCTTTCAATAAAATAACACGATTATTTATTTCAAGTAAAAGTTTACAAAAGTTAGCCACATTTTCTGGCATTATGTATGGATACAATATTGTAATCATTTATGTATAGTTGCTTCTAGAAAATTAATCCAAGAATGTAGGGGCACAATCGATATTCCAAAAAATAGAGGGGTATAATTGATATTATAGAAGTTAAGAAGGTTGTAAGTGATAAAAACTTTACTATTCAATTATTTAATCCTTTATTTTTTTTGAAAATTTAGGATCAACTCGATCCGATCACATGTCGGATCTAATTTTTCATTTTCTTTTTTTTAATTAATTACATGACACCGATTGAATTTGATCTGATTTTTTAAACCCCGGTGGCACACCTATGATCTCTCCTCACTCATATTTTAAAGCCAATATTGTACTGTTTACCATATGGATCTCGTAATGAACCAATTGGACAAACAATTCATTGGCAATATTTTCATAGAATTTTAAAATTTTGTCTCGTGGCTATTGGTAGATAGAACACGTAACCATGCATAAGCTTTATCCTGACGTTTTCATTGAGTCCAATATGTAATTGATTTTTTTTATTAAATTCCAAGCAAGATTAAGGAGCTAACAGTTTGTCGCAAAGAGATTGAATGTTAATTATGATAATGTCCAAATAGTTTAGTCAAGAGACTCGTGAGAGTTCGAGGTCAAGTCAGCAGTCTTAAACTCGAAGCTTATCGTCGATAGACCAAGAGAAAAGAACCACCATTGGAGTTCATCAAAGAAAGTGTCTAATCAGATTAGCTCGAGAAGATTCACTCAAGAAAAGCACACACATGCACCCACACACGCACACACAGAGAGCGGATCTTGTGAGAGTCAAAAACTGTGGGAGTATGAGATCAGTAAAAAACTGTAGGAGTTTTTTTAACCGACAAAATTTCACACACACGCACACACACCCACACCTACCCCCACACACCCACACCCCCCCACACCCCACACACACACACACACAACACGCATGCACGCACGCACACACGGGTAAAATGGGGCTGCCCCCATGGGGGAGCTAACTTGGCTCCCCCCGCCCCATTTCGCCTGCTTTTTTTATTTTTTTTTTGAAATTTCTTCTGTGGATTTTCATCAATATATCCCTATATTATGTCATTAAAATTTCGTGCGAAACATAGACTCCTACGGCCTCCGTCCAGACGGGGTCGTTTTTAGCAATCTGTTACTGTTAAAAAATGACTGTCTGGATGGAGACTGTAAGAGTCTCTATTTCGCACGAAATTTTAATGACATAATATAGGGATATAGTGATGAAATTTCACAGAAGAAATTTTCAGAAAAAATAAGTAAAAAAATCAGGCGAAATGGGGCGGGGGGAGCCAAGTTAGCTCCCTTAGGGGGCAGCCCCCATTTAACCCTTATATATATATATATATATATATATATATATATATATATATATATATATATATATATATATATATAGGGTCGATCCTATGAGATGAGATTTTTGTGAGATGATGAGAAGGGAGATTCTGGGCCACTAGTTTCAGCCAGGAGAGAGAAACCAGGAGAGAGAAGGTTGAAATTAGTGGTTCAGAATCTCACATCTCACCAAATCTCATCTCATAGGATCACTCCTATATATATATATATATATATATATATAGGATTTTTATCCAGAGAGCCCTGTGCCCATTTGAATGGAATGAGCCCATCCTCACAGCCGTTGGATTACCAATATCAATCCCTAAATTTTAGGATCACGTCACAAGTCACAATATTTGATGTCTATTTAAAAATGGTATTTTCAGACTTTCTAAAAATTGCGTCCGTTGATCTTTTCGTATTGTGTTTGATATGTTCATTTCGAACATATTCTTGTTGATCTCGCGCGACGACCAAGCTTCTGAAATTGCAGGAGCTTCGTTCTTCGAAGGTATTTTTGTAGAACGTTTTTTAATCAATCGTTCATTGCAAAATTTATGTTTCCTCTTATTTTTGCTCGTGAGTTGTCATTGTTGGTTCATATTATGATCTCAGTTTAATTGTTTGTTTTTATATTTTCGATTTCAGTTTCAAACGCGGTGCTCGATTTGTCATTGGATTTGGATCATGAAATCTCAGAAGCAATGACGAATGATGATTCTTGGTTGGATTTCGATCGTGAGAACTATGCCCACTTAAGAGATCAAGGGCCCAGATGACCCGACGCAATCCACGACCCTAATTAGATCCGCATCGGATATGATGGTGGGAGACTTGATCCAACGGCTTCTGGTGACTTGGAGGTGCATTCCCGATCAGATGAAAATGGGGGCATTTGGAAGAATAGGGAAGAACCCTGCTTCTTCCAAGCTTCAATCTGGTGAAGCTTCGACGCCCGACCTTTTTCCTCACTATTGAAGTGCTCGTGACGCTCCAGAGAGTGTTCCGCAGCTGTTAATGGCCTCAAACATGTCCATCCCCCATCGATAGGGCTTGGAGCTCCTAAGTACATGTAGACCTCGTGCATGGTTAATACTGCCCTAGGAGGGGCTCCTAGAGGCACCTCCCTACATGAAAAGAGAGGAGGGACAAGGGTGATAGTTCCGTACCCTTTATTGGGTGGAATGGAGTCGAGATGAGGTGGGGGTGGTTGATCTCCGACGAACGTAGAGGAGGTAGAGTGACATACTCAATTTGAGGTAGATTGAAGTGATCTGGGTGGCTGCAAAGGTGGAGAAGATGCAAGGGAGGCTGATGAATGTGAAAATGGAGACGGAACAAGGTGTTTACAAGAGTTAACACTAGTCGGATGTCTAACCTCTAGCATACCTTAAACTAAGGATTTACGCTAAGACATGAATTAATTGCATGACTAAAGGCAGAAACGACATGCAGAGAATGAAAACTACATGAAGATGCAAGGAAAGAAACAACCGGTGCCTGGAAATTAGGGAGCTGGGGCTTCACCGGCAGTACTCCGACAAAGGGTAGATCACCCTCAAAACACCAAATCCACACCTCAGATTCAAGGGGAATTCCTTCTCTCAATAATTTTCCACGCTAACAAACGGAAAGAGGGGTTTCAGTGCCAAGAAAGGATCAAAAATCAAAAGGGAGTGACTTGGGTTTATTTATGCACAAAGTTCGAGAGAGGTTGATCACAAGATTAAGGGTGATTGAGTGTATGTACAAGGGATTTAGAGTGATGGCGATGTTGAGGGAGGCATGGGGAAGGACTTTGGCGAGGGTTCGAGATGTTTCGAGCTGTGGGATTTTACCATGTTGTAAGTAATTAACCCTAATTATTGTTTATAATTGTGCCTATATTTTTTGTGTTTCTTCTATTATTTCAAATCTAATAAAAATTAGTTTAATGTTGTACATAATTAATTTAACGTTAAATAAAATTTAAAATCCAAAAAATAAGAAAAGAAGTCAAGTAATTTTAATGCTTTAAATTACTTTAAAAATATTTCTTTGTATAAATGACTCTTTCTCTCTTTCTCTCGGAGTTCTACATGAAATGTGTAGATATCATCGAGATGTACAACTTTCATGTTGAACACTTTTTCTAGTTTTACTTCTAACTATTTTATTTTCATTTAACATTGCTTTTCCTATGTTACAGAATTTTTATGGGACCATGTGACCCACTCTCAGTGGGCCACGTCGCCACTTGTTTTGTCTTGACTAGATTCCACCCTGAACCATTGGATCAACTTTGATGATTTGATCGGAGTTGTTCTTCTCCGCTCTAATGTCAACCCTTTGAAGCCTTTCTCTCGGGCCCAAAAATAGATCGTCCGATCTTGATTGGATTGTTGCGGTCTTTCTTCAACATCTAGCTTCTTGGCCTCCAAGAGACATGAATCAACAACCTTCTTAACTTCTAATTATCCTAACAATCTCACTCAACCTTCCTCATTGAAACCACCACCAACTCCTTCACCTAATGTCCCTCTTCCATGCCATCTATCTAACCCTCATTCCAGAACAACCTCTACTAACCCACAGGTGGTTGAAAACCTCACAACAACAACCTAGTAACAACCAACCTCATCTTCAAATACCCCATCTTCACCACCCACAACCGCCATCCGCCTTCATGAAAACCTCCTCCGAGCCACCTTTCTCTCTTGAGTGACAACAAGTAAGAGCACGGTTGAGCAAAGATTGAGTTAGAGTTCCAGCAAGATCCAAAGGAAATCTCCATCATTGCAGACCATCCCCTTCGGCTACTTAATCTCAATCCTTCACCGGGATTTCGAGCGATGATTTGAGGTTTCTTTAAACCTCACTCCAAGCATATGATTTCTCTTCTCTATCGTCTTCTTAGTCTTCCTCTGTTTCATACTGATTTTCATGTAAGTTTTAATCTTCTTTTCTTCATATATATCTATTTTATTCACCTGCATTCACTCATTCAATCCATCATCTGAAACCATTACCATAATTATGACACCCATTTCATTCACACATACCATTTTATTCATCACCAAAGCAATCAGATCAATGCCTCTTCATCGATCTATTCTTCGTCGTGCTTAGACGAAGAATCTATTTTAGGGTTTTATTAAAAAACTTATATTCAGCTCCTGAACTCAACCTTAGGAACCCCTTTAGACTTAGGCTATGTGGAACTAACATCACATGTCATCAATGGACATAATTCTGAATGTCTCTCCGATTTCAACCTTTAGCTCCAAGGAGTCCTAGTCGTCTTACTATCTCAACCCCTCCAGCAGTACCACAATGCCCTCCACTTCTTCGCTATCATTCCAACTGTGCTTCTCTACCTTTAGAAGATGAGGATAGCCTAACGAAGCGGCAGCTAAGTCGATGGAGCATCACCATCTCTGATACAATGAGTATGCGGTCGAATATACCTTGAGCAGCAAATACTATTGGATCAGATCTTCTTGATCTGATCCTATGGTCCTCAAGAGGCCACGAATGTGCTTATGAAGCACAGCTTCGCATCATGAGGTTTGGATTAGCAAAACTTCCCGATCTTGTTCCAAGCCATGACATTTTTCAACGTGTCCCAAGCATCCTTCGCATTCCGATCCTGAGCGCCAGTGCATGTGTTTCATGCGCAATAGTGGATAAATTATAGACTTACCCCACATCTTTTATTGAATTACAAATAAGTCACTGCTAGGGTTATTTGCATATATATCTACACAATTTTGAATATTTATATTTTACTCCCTGTGAGGACCTTTTTATAAATAAATAAAGTTTGTTTTATTTCAATTGTACCCATGTAATCTTTATTGAATAACTTGGGGATCTTTTATTCAAATTGAATGAAATCGGTGTCATTTAAATGCTTGTTTAATGCTCTTGGTTAATCTAATTCACTAATTTGATTTACTATTTTTACATCAAATAAGAGAGCATAATTTATCTTTCAACCAAGAAATTGAATAAAAAGAGATTCTTTAATCATTGATTAATCTCTCAAGACGTTATTTTGCATTACATCAATCTAAATCTAATTAGGACATTAAATAAAATAATTGATAATTAATTCCTGATTAGTTTATTGATTGAGATTTATTTATCAGGTGTTAATGAGAATTCACTTATCAACTAGATTGATCCCTTGAGCTTTATTTTGTGCATTGATTTCTAATTGATAATACAAGTTATTTAATTTATAATCCAGGGGCTTCTATGTGAGTTTGTACATTATAAATTGTGTTGCATTGCATTACTTGTTCACTTAATTTATATTTGCATAAATTGATTTGAAAAATTCATGTATTACATCTCTTGTGTCGTTGCTTTACCTAGATCACTAATTAACCTCTTAAATAGATATTTAAATCTTAGACTAAATTAATTAATTTCTCATATCCTTGTGTTCAACCATGGACTTGCCTAGGTATAATTTAAAACCAACTCATCTTCACAGAGAGATTCCATTCAATTCTAATCGATTGCTAATTGGCCATACTAAATAATAATCAATTAATACTGCTAATTTATGATTCATCAAATGGCGTCGTTGTCGGGGGCACCGCACATTATTTGATTTATGTTAAATTTAGATATTTATTTTGTCCCATTTGTTTGTGTGTTATTTAGCTATTTAGATAGCTTAATCTCTCCTGAGAATTTTCTAATAATCTTATTATTTTGTGACAGGGCCCCGTAGCTGAAGAAGACCGAATGAACGCAGAGGTAAGGAGCTTGGAGCTCTTGCTGAAAAGTCCACATCACAATTGAGCTAGGAGAAATTTTATCTCAATCAGGTAGTGATTTTTGTGTTGTAACATTTTTGTATTGTTATTTTTGATAATTAGGTAATTGCTAGATTTACAGTGGTTCTCATTTGAAATCTCATGTTTGTAAAAAATGGTTGTTATTATTCTTTCATTGTGTGGTCGTGTCGAGAGTGGTGCTCGACTTGAGTGGAGAAAATAGAATTAGGCACATCGCTTCAAATAGACAAAATTTAGGTCAAAATACCTTTACCTATTTTGTAACTTAGGTCACACAATTTTTGATCTCATAAGATTCACTTCTATCTTAAGAGATTCATCTAGATCCACTGTAAGCTACATTCTATTTAGTCAAACTTAATTGATATTCTTCACCATTAATACATCTCCTGCTTAGGTGTGGCTTTTTTCTCGACTTGCATTATTTAGATTAAAATTTTTAAATTTATTTTAGCATCCACATGAAGAGTGCTGGGAAGTGTTATAAACATTTCTAAATGACTTCATGCATCACTGATTTCTGCCTGCATTCCAATTTTCATATTCTCCCTCATTTTTTACAAACTTAAGGAACAGGAAAAAGGGCTTCAACATTAGGCTTGTTTTTCATGTGGTCACATTAATCAAGCTATAATCTAACAATTAAAATTGGGACTGAAACCTTAATTAACTTGGAATAGAAGCAACCTTGTATTATGGATAGCAACACCCTCATTGGACATAAGTACTTACCTCAGATAGAGTGGGTGAGGATAGATCCCTAAGGTTAGAGCAGAAATCCCAAGATTTCCACACTAAGTCTCCAATTTTGATTCTCAAGGATTTTAGGAGTTGAAAGTGGCTGCCTTCGACCTTAGAAATACATTTTGCTTGTCTGCGCATGTAAGTTCCTTTTTGAGTGTGATATTGAACCAAGCAGCCCAAGAAGATCACTCCATTGTTTGAGGGCTTATAAGACTTCAAGTGGGTGTAGTAGAAGACTCCCTGTGTGCTTGTAAAGATTGTTCTATCGTCAATTTGATTTGTACGAGTTGATTCCGCACATTCAAGTGTAATGTAGTATTGGATTTTTCTTTAATCTATATTGCTCATTTTTCCGTACTCTCTTGAAATCAAAGATGGATAGTTGGTCAAGTATTTCTTCAGATTTTACGAACCTATCATTGAACCGTCCAAACATTTTTAAGATCCAATCACCTTCTTCTCCTGGACCTTCTTGGATTTGAAATGATCCTTATTTTGATTAGGAATTTCATGAATCCTTCTTAGGGAGCAGTTATATCCCAACTGAACCCTTTCTCTCTTCTCTTATCAACAAGGAAGACCATTGCCTTGGTGAGGTCGACATGATTTCAATATCTTCGTCACGATCTCACTTAACCCTCTTTTTGATGAAGGTTTAAAAGATTTAGCTAAGATGCCTCCAAGGAAACATGAAGAGGAGGAAGAAGAGCGCGAAGAACCATTACAGATGGTCTTAGCTTGGTTAGTGGCCTTAGAGCAGAATGCATATTTATTGAGAGCCCATATAGGCCGAATTAACCTAGGGTGGATTCACCTATGGATGCAGTGTATAATTCTAGACAATATTAGATGACAAATTGGTTGAGTCCAGTTAAACCAGAAGTCCAATATGAATTGAAGCCATGATTTTTGAATCTATTGTCGCACTTCAACGTGAATGCGCATGAGGAGTGTACGCATTCCTTAGAGACTTTGAGTTAGTCTGTACTAACCTTAGACATCCTAGAGTTAGACAGGACTATATTAGACTCAAAGCTCTATCTTTTTCCTTGAAAGATAAGGCTGATTATTGGATGAAGAACTTGGGGGTAGTTGTAACAACCTATACTTAGTTCAAGGACCTATTCTTGAAGAAGTTCTACCCTTTGAGTATAAATAACCCCCTTTTTCCTCTCTAGAATGGTGGATACTTCGCGATGGGGTTGGTGACCACCCTTTTATGGGTGGTTGGAGAGGAAGACAAGACTGGTTAACGATTGGTGGAGGATGCATGAAAGATGGAGTGGTGTGAGGTTATGCAGGAGGTGGGTGCCGTGAATGGGTTACACGGCAGTTAGCGAGTGAGTAGTGAGCATGCTCAATCGAGAGAGGATGGAAAGGTGAAGGTAGTTAGGGTTCATAGGTCATGCGAGTGGAGAGATAGAGACATGATGGAGAGGGGGACACGGCTCAGGTGGTTGCAGCGAGTTTGGCAAAGGATGTGGGCACCGCCACACAAGGCAGGGCGGGCAGTTTCCGCACAGGGTGGGGAGAAGCGTAGGAGGGAGAAGCGCATGAGGGAGAGGAAGGAGGAGGCACCACATGGCACGTAGGGAGGCGACCACGTGGCGGGAAATATTTAAAAATAAATTAACAAATAAATTTAAACAATAAATAATAAATAATAAATAATGATATAAATAAATAAATCATAATAATTAAAATAATGAATATAAAAATATAAATATAAATAAAGAAAAATAAAATAAAAGCTTTCTGTGAGCATGGGAGTGATTCAAGGATTTACTGTAGAAGTGTCCTTGTCATGGACTAGAGCCTACCATCCTTATTCAGTCAGTATTTAACGGTATCAACCCTGAGATGCATGGTTTAGTTAGTGCTTCTTGTGAAGGCAACTATGCTTCACGTGGTGTGAACACCATCTTCAAGATGTTAGAGAGGATGGTTGAGACGAGCAGAGCACATACCACTAGCGGAGCCCATGCAGAAACCCCATATCATTCTTATAAAAAGGGGATAAAATGTAGTTGATCTCTCTGAGATATGATTCTAGCATGGGAATCATAGCAGATAAGTTGAAAGTTGTAGAGAGGATCGACAAGAGAGTGGATGAGTTGGACAACAACTTATCCAAGTTGCCGAAGCATATGGAAGAGCTGATCGAGAGGTATCTAAGATGAAGATTCCTGAAGTGATTGCATCTGCTACTCCTATTTATCGAGTACTTCATATATAGGAACAGATGATGTTATGGCCACCACAGCCGTGGGTAAAGGACCAGACTCTTACTCAATCATATCAGCAGTAGACACCATCAGCGGAGACCGTTACAGAGGAGACTTCTCAGGTGTGGGAGGTGAATGGTGTGTGGTAGTCAAATGACTCTGCTAGGTAGGGAAGTTCAGGGGACCATCCACTTTACCAGTGTCCCCCTACTTTTTACAACACATCATTCACACCTACACCTCTTCCAGAACAACAAAGATCAAGAGCCTATTACTCTCAAGCACCGAGCCAACAACAGTCGTACGTCCATTAATAGATGTACCAATCGGGCCAGCAAGGCCCACATGTTCAGCATCCCCTACAACAACAGCAATACCAATGCCATCAGGGCTAGTCTTCACATTTTCCTTGTTCTTCTTCTTCACACCAGTAGTTACCTTAGATAGGACCCACTGATTTTCAGTGGTAGATTCTCGAGGAGTTGCAATCCTACAAGAACGAGGTACATTATTTGCAGGTTGACCGCAACCGCTTGTCCTGTCTACATGTTGAGCAGTCTGCACCATCTACATCGAATCCTGCCCAGGTTCATGCTAACCCCAATAGTTTGAACCAACTTCAGCAGCAACATCAGAATGGTCATATTACTCAGACTCACCTAGATATGAGCATGAGATTCTTCCGTTTGATTGTGTTAACCATATGTTACTCATGAGCGAAAGGATTGTGGTCGTACCTGACCAGGAAAGGGAAATGGATGGGGCCATTTCTGAGGCTCTACCTGAGGATACTTTAGAAGATGAGGAGGACAAGCATCAACAACAACCCCTTTAGCCAAAGAGCAAGACTATTGGCAGAGAGAAAAGAAGAAGTATGAGAACGCACCAGCAGTATGGAGCAAATTCAGAGTCTATGGAGGACCTTGCACCTTCACTTGAGGAGGATGTACCTACAACAGACATTCCCCAGCCTTTACTAGGCAGTTCTTTTTTAAATTCCAAGTTAAATGATAAATATTCATGTATGAAGGACCTTGAATTAAGTAATAAAAAAGAAGCATGTTTCAGTTTATGATTCAGAGTCTTCACCTACTTTTTCTTCTTGTTCGATCCCTTTACCACGTGCTCTAACAACATGAAAGCGTATAGTTAAGAAGATTCAAAAAGATGATCCAGATATGACATGATTCTGTAAAGACAATATCATGGTTAAGGTGTCATTCGTGAGTATATGGCCAACAATCCTGCATTTCAAAAAGACCTTAAGCTGTGATGCAAACCTACTAGGGTTAGCAGAAAGAATCCGAACACTATGTAAAGAAGCATGACGTATAAGGTGTCATAACTTATTGTCTGCAGAACCAACATTTGCCTAGAAAGAAGAGAGACTTGGGTGCACATTATGTGATGAGTAATATAGATGACAGCGTTGCACGCACTCTCCTATACATTGGTTCTTTAATCAATCTATTGCCTTTTGCCTTATATGAGAAGCTGGAGTTGGGACCACTTTGCATATGTAGAGTACTACTCCAATTCGTTGATAAGTCCATGAAGAAGGCAAAGGGTGAGGTCAAGAACGTTATTATATCGATTGAGGGACAAGCGTACAAATTGTAGTTCACAGTCCTTGACATGGATATCCCATGTCCATTGGAGAGATTCACAGATAATCCTTGGACGACCTTTCATTAAGACCGATGGAGCTTCCTTTGATTACCAAACAGGGATGATGAAGTTCCGTTCTCCAAGCGGAGAAGTGGATCTTAAGATGAATCAGATAAAATAATAGTGATTTGACTTCGAATCTATTACAGATTTCTCTTCAACATTTGAGGAAGATTACAGAGTTGTCAACATAGTTGGGATATGGAAACATAACCCCATAGTATTGAGCGAGACCCTCTCATCTAGAGAGAACAGTGTACATGATGTAGTTTGTGAGATGTTGCTTAAGTTCTTGAGCTATGCATCCCCATATTCCCTAGATGACTCATAGATCCCTTTGGATCTGTCAATTCAACTTCTTTCGAGACAATCAAGGGATATAGATGACGAGTTGAACATAGTTTTGGCCGAATTACCGCATTTCTTTAGTGATCTTACTTCTTGTATAACAGAGTTAGTGGCTAATACCATAGAGATAACATCACCTTCATGCAACACAAAACCATATTCAAAGACGGTTCAACCCAAATTGATTAATGTTGTAACTTTGCCAGAGCTGAAGCCTCTACCTCCTACACTCAAGTATTATGATTTTCTTATAGGACAGAATAGATTCCTTGTCATCATTAGTTCTAAGATTACTGTAGACCATGAGTATAGATTGTTAGAAGTGTTAGAGAAGAACTGCAAGGCTATAGGTTGGATTGTATTAGATCTCATAGGTATAAATGATAACTCGAAAATCAGACCCATGGTTATTTGATATAGAGAGTTGTCGATGTAGAAATAACCGTGAAATCAGACTCAGTTTATCAAATAAAAATCAACAAAATAGGAAAGAGATATAGAAAATGAGAAGAAGCGGTTTCTCTCTCTCTCCTATTTCATCTACTCTATATTATTTATCCAAGTAAGTGTGCCTGGATCGAACTTGAGAAGGCAGAATATTAATACTTCGGTTTTTGATACCAGAAATAAATCCCAAAAATATCTCTATATTCTTGGTGTTACAACAAACTTGAAGAAAGCACTCGAAAATGACACTATCTTACAAAAATCAAATCAGTAAAACTAAGTGATGAAAAACAGTGAAAAATATTAGAAATGTAGCTGGGGTAGTTGCGTAACTACCCTAAAAATTTAGGGAGAAAATACAACAAAAATAAGGTCCAATGTTCCCCTACAACCCAGGGCAGAATTGAAAGAAAAATATTCAAAATCCATTACAATTGGGTCCTCGATAGGGACTGTTTTGCAAAGAAAATAAATTTTATTACATTTAAGTCCCTGCGTGGGTACCTAAATGTAATTATGGAAAGTTTCTGGAGCGGGTTGAATTTCTGTATCTTCGCTTGGATTTAGTATGCAATTTTCGCACCGGTTCAGGTTGAACAGCCTGGATTAGATGCGATCCCGCGATCTGGACTGTTTATACGTGACACGTGTCGGCCACCTGTAAGGTCAAATGTTTTTGAGGATCTTCAGCTCCTCCGCACGGATGGCGACGAGAACTTCTTCACCGATTTAATCCCGACGACCGGCGAAGTTCTTGGGCCTCCGACAGGGCCTGGAGGGAGATGCCTTCTCCCTCCGAGCTCGCCTGCGGTGGAACTCCTCCATAGGTTGTCATAGGCGGCGGGTATTCGCCGGTGAAGATGATCGTTCCGGCTGGACCTAGAAGTGGTTGCAGCAGCTCACGATTCAACCATTCTTGGATCTTAGAAGCTCCAGATGATGATTGTTGAACTCCATATGATGTACTAACCTGTAAATGAAGATCTTGGTGCTCGATTCACAAGGAATCGACCAACGAGTTTAAAGGTTTTGCAGATCAAATAAAACTTTCCAGAAAATGATAAGAACAGATAAACGTGAGAATGGGAGAATGATTTTGAATCAAGTTGGGGTGATTTTAAGGGATAGAAATGATGCGCGTCTAACGATGGTGATTAAAGATCATAACTACATCATTAACTACGCTAATCACGGCTTGAATATCGAGAATTTAAAATGCAAAGAATAAAGGATGTACCTGTGGACTGGAGGTTTATGACCTCCTGGTAGTAGCTTGACGGGCGGGAAACCGGAGCTCGACGTGGCGGCGAGGCGTGATGCAAGGCGACAGATTGCTTTGGAACTCTCTTCCGATGATCGGACTTCCACGTGGGACTAACCTCTGGCCCTGTCACAACCACAACGAGGCAGAGCGAGGTGGAAAAGTAGGGTCGATGGCCAGGTGGTCTGGAAGTTTGAGCTTAGGAAAAGTTGCCCAGAAATGGAGATGTGGAGAGGCTTTTATAGCCGATCGGAAGGGGCTAGTTATAGGATCGATGATAGGCGCGGTTCTAGGTTGTTAGGGGTAGAAGATCGATCGATTAGATCGGAGAAAGAAGCTTTGAGATTGTGTGTGGAAAAAGGAGAAAGCTAGGAGGTTAGAACAGAAATCGGCCAGCCTTCTTGAAGAAGAAGGTCCCAGGTGCTAACACGTGTTAGCACCTGGTTGGCCAGGATAAGTTAAATACCTTATTTAATAGATATTAAATAGTAATTAAAATTATTTTAAATTGTTATAAACACAAAAATGTAAATATTTTAATTATCTAAATTATAGTATAATTAGTATTAATAAATAATAATTATTTTACGAAATATAAATATTATATTAATAAATAAGTATAAATAATATTTAATGAATAGGTTTTGTATTTTTAACTTAATAATTAATAAATAATATATGAATTTTATATTTTCTTAATTATTAGGTTAATAAATAAAATATGTACGAATTTTTGTAGATTTTAATAAATTAGTTTAAGTATTTTAATAAATACAAGTATATGTTATACAATTCATTTATACTATAAATAAGGGTTTGTGATTTATTTAAATAATAATTAATCTCCAATAATTATGAAATAAATTATAGTTAAAATACACGATCAAGAAAAAATAATTAGAAATTATAAAATAATTAAAATAATAAAAATGTGTCTTAAATAAAATAGATAGCCCAGAAACGTAGTTGTGGTTAGGTCCCAAAATCGACTTTTTGCAAACAGACTCTGATTTTAATGAAATCACCTTCTTTAATTATAGAATATTATTTTATGAATTTAAAAGTGAGTAGAGTGAAATTTGAGTTTGTATGAGAAAGTTATGATGCTCGGAAGTTTGGATTTTGAGAATTTACAAGTTATGATGTTCATAACTTTCATTTATATTTATTTTTATAAGTCATATTGTACATATATATATCTACAAAATCCCTTTATTTTTATTTTCTTTTTTTATTCTTTTATTTATTTACATGATTTTACTGCGTAAAAGTGCATTTTTATTCATGACTATGATTTTGTTAAAAAGTGGAATTTAATGGATATTTACATGTATTTGTTAAGGGTTTTAAGATAAAATGCAAACAGAATGTTAACGAATCGTGTATTCATCAATAAACCCCGCATTCTATTCACACCATATTTATGTTGAGGATAAAGCTAGGCCTTCTCGTGAGTTCCAAAGAAGATTAAACCCTAATATGCAGGAAGTATTTAAGAAAGAGGTAGAGAAATGATGTGGAGTGGGTTTTATTTACCCCGTCTTTGACTCCAAGTGGCCCCCCTCTACATTTCATCCCAAAGAAGTCGGGCATTCAGATGGTCACCAATGAGGAAGGATTTGAGATTATGACACGAGTACCCACAATGTGGTGCGCCTGTGTCGATTATAGATGCTTGAAAGTTACGACCAAAACAGATCACTTTCCCTTACCTTTTATTGATCAGATCTTGGAAAGAATAGCAGGGAAAGAGTTCTATTTTCTTGATGCATACTCAGGTTGCAATTAAGTAGCCCCTGAGGACTAGGAAAAGACCACTTTTACATGTCCTTTCGGCATGTACACATTCAGGGGCATGCCATTTGGGCCCATACACTTTTCAGCGATGCATGATCGTCATATTTGCTAAAATGGTGGGGATTTCCTGGAGGTCTTCATGAATGATTTCTCAGTCCATGGTAATTCATTTGATTCATGTTTAGCGCAATTGGACCTAGTATTTCAAAGGTGTAGGCAGGTGAATCTGGTACTCTCCTGGGAAAATAGTCATTTATGGTTAAGGAGGGTATAGTGTTGGGGCACGTCATCTCAAAGAAGGGAATGGAGGTTGACCCTGCCAAGGTTGACGTGATCAAGAAACTTAGTCCACCAACCAACATCAAGTCAGTTCGGTCATTTTTGGGCATGTTGGATTTTATAGAAGATTTTTTAAAGATTTTCCTAAGATTTCCCAACCTCTAACTGAGCTCCTAGGAAAAGACTCAGAGTCCGTTGTAGATCATAGGTGTCTTGAGGTCTTTGAGCTCTTAAAAAGAAAAATTTGTGACTCGTCAATTTTGCAAGCTCATGATTGGTTTCTTCCCTTACAGATCATGACTAATGCTTTAGATTATTCTATAGCAGCTGTATTAGGTCAATGGCGAGAAGGGAATCTGTTTTCTATTCACTATGCATAAAAAGTTTTAGATCAAGCATAGAAAAATTATACAGTGACTGAAAAGGAAATGCTCATAGTAGTTTGGGCCCTTGGGAAGTTTAGGTCTTATATTTTGGGCTCTAAGGTGATATTCTGCACAAATCAGATTACCATTAGATATCTCATGGAATAGAAGGATGTGAAGGTACATCTTCTTAGGTGGATCCTGTTACTCTAGGAGTTTGATTTGGAGATTAAGGATAAATCTGGAGTTAAGAATATAGTGGTTGATCATTTGTCCAGATTGGAGTTGAAGGATTCCCCTGACTCAGAGCCGATCAGAGAAACCTTTCTAGATGAGTCGATTAGTGTTGTTGATTCACTTCAATGGTGTGCCAACATGGTGAACTATCTTGCCTCCAAGCAAGTTCCCCATGCTTGGACTAAGAGAAATATTGACTGATTGAAGTCAGATTCGAAGGGATACCATTGGGTGGATCTATTCCTTTTCTTTGAAGGGACATATTGTATCTGGAGAAGGTGTATTCCTTAGGAGGAATACCAGAGTGTCCTCACACATTGTCAGTCATTAGAAGCTAGAGGACACCATTCAAGAAAAAGAACCGTTGACAAAGTACTACAATGTGGACTGTATTGACCAAGCTTGTTTTGAGATGCTATGGATTTTGTAGGGTCATGCCCTATTTGTCAAAGTATGGGAGGACAGTTGGTTATAAAGATGTTATGCCCATGCAATCAGTGATTTTTTGTGATGTCTTTGATGCATGGGGCATAGATTTCATGGGTCCCTTTCCCAAGAATAATGGATTTGAGTATATGATGTTAGCAGTTGATTATCTTTCAAGGCGGATGGAGGCTATCCCAACCTGAGCTTCAGATAGTATGGTTGTCTGTAAGTTTAAAAAGGATCATATTAGTTCAAGGCTTGGGATACCTAAGGTTTGGATATTGAATGGTGGTAGCCATTTTATGAACAGAGAGAAGAAATCTTTAGCTAAACACTACAAGTTTGAGCACATAGTTACTAGTCCGTACCACCCAAAGCCAAATGACATGGTAGAGGTTTCAAATAGGGAGGTGAAGAGTATTCTACAGAAGTTAGTCCTTCCTGATAGGAAGAATTGGTCTCAGTTGTTGGATCGGGTTATATGGACATATAGGACGACCTAGAAGACTCCACGTAGTACTTCACCTTTTAGAATGATTTATGACAAGCCATGACTTTTGCCCTCTGAATTGATTCATAAGTCTAAGTGGGGAACTAAGAAAATTAATTGAAGTAGTCATATAGGGAAAGTTTGCAGAAACTTGAACCTCAATGAGCTAGTGGAAATCTAATACAGAGCGTATAACAACAACTTGATCTATAAGGACAAAGTGAAGAAGTGGCATGACCTGCATATTAGATGCAAGAACTTTATCCCATGATAAAAGGTATGGTTGTTTAACGCAAAGTTAAAGATTTTCCACGAGCAATTAAAGTCTAAATGGACGAGCCCTATATAGTAAAGGAAGTGCACCATAATGGAAGTATTGAGACTGCTGATATCATAGATGGTGCATGTTCTTTCATTGTCAACATCCAACTGTTGAAGAACTTTGTAGAGTCTAAATATGGTTGGTTCCTATTGAAGTAATTGACTTCATGTCAATTGAGACCCTTGTAGGTATTTTAGATGCGACATGAAGTTGTAACTTGAAGATTTAGATATGATAGATTCAGATCATGCACATTCATCCATTCTTTTAACTGGCACTTAATATATTCTTTTATTATTTGGTTTCTTCCCTTTTTACTATCTTACTCCGAACTTAGGCTATTTAAATACTAAGTATAGAGAGGAAACAAACCCTAGTTTTCTATATTCTTCTAGGTCATCTTTTGTCATCCTCCCGGCCATTTTCTATTCTTTCTTCATTTGCTTCTTTGTACTTATGCTATTTTAACCTAAGTATAGGGGGAGACCGACTCCTTATTCTTATTAGTTGCTCTCTTTCTCTATATCTTTTGTACCCATTTCTGTGTCCTTCAACCCTACACTTAGGCTATTTAAAGCCTAAGTATAGGGGGTCTGGCTGGTTTTAAAGTCCCTATCTTGTTCCTCCACTTTATGCTTAGTACAAGCTATGTTTATCATTTCACTTTGTGCCATGAGGACATAGTACACGCTAAATATAGAGGGGTTGTATATATTGCATATATATACTTTTATCATAGCTCGTACTTTCACATGTTTTGTATAGCTGTTATGGGATATGGGTATGTGGATTTGCAAATGTTTGTAAAAATATTTTTAATAAGAAAATTTTATATCTATTTTACATGATTTTCAAAAATATTTTACATATTATTTTAAAAAGGGTACAAATTGTATTGACACTATAACACATTCATTTTCTGTATGTATTTGCAAAGTATTTAAAACAAATTATTATTATTGAAAAACATATATTTTCAAAAAATATATAAATACATAAATAAAATCAAAATAAAATAAAAATAAACATTATTTCAATTTCGCAATAGAGTTTCATTTTAGTGAAAGGGTGCCTTTAGTGTAGCAGTTATTTTTTGAACCGTTGGAATCTTTAGGCAATAAAAGGTTACCTAGTCTTAGTCTCTTGTAGAGTAAATAATTGAAGAGAGTTTAGATGTGAACTCTATATTTTGGAAAATCAAGTTGATAAAGGGTTCTTTAAAAAGAGTGATGCCTATTGAGGAAGGTAATTTGTTATTGGAAGGGTTGGATATGAAGGAGCATGCACTTTTCCTTGAGGATATTCAAGAGCATGAAGCTCTTGTTTCTTGTAAGTTAGGCCATCCTCATGTGTCCGACTTTTCACTTTAAGACAAACCCATATGTCTATTGCAGAAAATAAGGGTTTGATTCATCTTCCTTTCATTTTAGAAAATTTTAAGTCTTCCCATGTTAATATGGATAAGGAAGAATGGAATCATTCGAGGCACTTCATTTTTCAAGTCAACGAGATCTTTCTTATTCTGATTCTGAGGTTTACTTTGTGAAGCGGAAGGAAGTGGAGCATAAGGCTACCTGGGACTTTAAACCCCCTGTATTCAAGTTTGATGCTTGAGGTTGAGAAGCTAAGGTTTGGTTGTGTTGTGTTGGTACCCCTATAATGTTCTTGTAATGTGTTTTAGTTCTTTTTTGTTGTGTTCTGTCTAAGAGTACATGTTCTATAGTTTTTGTTAATAAAATTCTTTAAATAAAAAATCTCTAACTCATTAACTAATAAATTGATGTTTCCCTGGCACTTTCACATTTCAAAACAAGGCTTGTTGAGATTCATAACACATTGTTTATGAGGTCCAGAAATTCAAAGTTAACCTATCTTAATCATAAGGGTCTTAGACTTAATAATCCATACTTCCCTAGTTAGAAAGATTCATGTGCTATATTGCATGATTAATCTTTTCCTTAAAGAATATGACCAATACTCACATGCACGACTGCATTTATGATGAAATGAGTTGAGGTTTCACTTAAGGAACTGGGATTTGATATCTGAGTTTGGTCTTAGTCTTATGATGCTCGAGGATGGGATAAAATTAATGAAGTCTTCATGAAACCTGAATGTCAGCAATCTGAGCTAGTTTGAGAACATGGTTCTTATACTAATCTCTTGATATTGATCTAAGTACTAGGGTGTGATGAAATGAAATTAAACTGTTGATCAGTATGCACTAATTCTTAGTAAATTTAGTGGAGCTAGCCAAAAAGAAAAGAAAAATAAAGAGAAAATCTCATGCCTTACAAAGTCAAATCAAAGAGCTTACACCAATGGTGAGTGCTCCCAAATTTTTAAGTGTCCATTTGGAACAAAATCCTATGCTTTTTATGAGTTGGGCTAGTACCTCAAAAAGGTCTTGGTATCGTATAGTGATACAAGTCTGGGTGTAAAAGGTATCTTAGATACTCAAAAGAGACACACCTCAGTGAATTCCTAGGAAAACAAGTGCAAATGACTCAACCTCTTTTGGCGGACACACTAACTAGCAACAATAATATATGTGTTGAGTTAATATGGCATTTGAGAGAATCCTTATTCCAATGATACAGAGAGAAGAAATGATACAAAACATCATCCCTCCATTATCTAGCCTTTCACCTACATTCTTTAAATCTGACAAACTAATGAGATGGTGAATTGAAGCAAGATTAGATTTAATCCCTAGTGTTGAGGATTAGGTCCTTAGGAGAATCTCTTGGACTGGAACCTGAGTAACATCTTGACTCAACTCTTGTGAATGCAATCAACACATAAAGTCATACATCTTATATATACACACACATGTATGTATTATCAGAGAGTTCGATTATTAGGGAAGTTGAATTCTTTTTGATGGACCTAGTTCAACTTAGAGTTCTAGGATCTCTAAAACCAAATGTTATGGGTTGATTAAGCCTTGTATTTACACATGAACATGTTACAGGATTTCACTAACTCACTATTTCATTCTTTATTTGTTAGCTCGAGGATGAGATTAACTTAAGTATAGGGGGTGATAAATCCCAGATTTATCAACCCTATTTATATATATTGTCTCTCTTGCTTACGTAATTCACTAACATTAATTAACAACACTAATTAACAAATACCCAGTTGTTAATAATTAACCCTAATATTGTTTATAATGGTGCCTATATTTTGTGTGTTTCTTTATTTATTTTAAAACTAATAAAAAGTTTCATGTTGTACATAATTAATTTAACATTAAAAATTTAAAATTCAAAAAATAAGAAAATAAAAGAAATTAAGTAATTTAACACTTTAAAATTACCTCCAAAAATATTTCTTTGTATAGATGACTTTTCCCTCTTTGAGTTCTACGCGAATGTTGTAGATATCATCAACATCTACAACTTTCATGTTGAATACTTTTTCTAATTTACTTCTAATTATTTTATTTTCATTCACTATTGTTTTCCCTATTTTTATAATTTTTGATTGGACTCACTCTCAGTGAGCCACATAACCACTTCTTTTATCCATATCTGCTTCGACCCGGAATCGTTGGATCGGTTTTGATGATTTTATCGTAGCCCTTCTTCTCCACTCTAATCTCCTCCCTTTTAAGATATTCTTAGATCTCATCAGAGCCCTGCTCCCGCACCCAAATCTAGACCATCACACCTAGGCAGACAGTTGCGGTCTTTCTTCAACCTTCAGCTCCTTGGCCTCTAAGAGGCACGAATACCTTAACTTCTCCTAATTATCCTAACTATCTCACTCAACCTTCCTCGTTGAAACCACCACCAACTCCTTCGCTTAATGTCCCTCTTCCATGCCATCTATCTAACCCTCATTCCAGACCAGCCTCCAGTAACCTACGGGTGGTTGAAAACATCGCAACAACCACCCTCATATTTAAATACCCCATCTCAACTGCACGCAACCACCATCCGCCTTCATGTGAACCTCCTCCCAGCCACCTTTGTCCATTGAGTGATAGCGAGTAAGAGCACATGAAGGAAATCACCTTCATTGCAGACCATCCCCTTTGGCTGCTTGACCTCAATCCTTCACCATGATTTTGAGTGATGATTTGAGGTTCCTTTAAACCTCACTCCAATCCCATGATTGCTCTTTTCTACCGTCTTTTTCATTGTCCTTTGTTTCACATCGATCTTTACGTATGGTTCAATCTTCTTTTCTTCGTATTTATCTATTTTATTCACCCTCATTCACTCATTTAATCCATCATTTAAACTGTTTCCATCATTATCACATTCATCTCATTTACACCTACCATTTTATTCACCATATGAGCATTCAGATCAATGCCTCTTCATTGATTTATTCGTTGTCTTGCTCAAAAAAAGAATATATTTTAGAGTTTTATTCAAAATCTTCTCTTCAGCTCCTGAACTCAACTTAGGAACCCCTTTAGGCTTCGGCTATGCAGAACTAACATCGCAGGTCATCAATGGACGGAGTTCTGGATGTCTATCCAATTTCAACCTTTAGCTCTGACGAGTCCTAGTCGTCTTAACCTATTAGTCGCTCCAACAGTACCGCAGTGACCTCCTCTTCTTCGCATTGCATTATTTGTTCATTTACTTTATAGTTGCATAAAAGGATTTAAAAATTCATGCATTACATCTCTTGTGTTGTTGCTTGACCTAGATCACTGATTAACTGCTTAAATAAATATTTAAATCCTATATTAAATTAATTAATTACTTGTGTACATGTGTTTGATCATGGACTTGCCTAGGTATAAATTAAAATCGAGTCCTCTTTATATAGACATTCGATTCGATTCTGATCGATTGCTAATTGGACATACTACAACATAATTAGTTAATGCTGTTGATTTGCGATTCATCGAGATTTCTCCAAAAAATTGGAGAAATAGGAGGGCTGGTGAGGTCTGATAGGAAGGGGGCGGGTAGGCTAGACAGTTGATTGGACGGTCAACAGTTCGTGCCTTTTAGTTACGTGGACAAACTCAGAAATTTAGGGAAATAAATCCCCTAAAAATCAATATAAAAAATGTTTTTATTAATTTTAGGTCAAACATGAAAATGTTTGTTATTTTATGTACTAATTTTAGAGTATTTTTATTTGTTTTTAACACACTATTTATTAGGTGCTAATATATATAGGTATATTTACCTGTATTTGAGGTATTTTGATTTTTATTTTGTATTATGTATTTTGTTATTATGTATATGTATTTTATATATTTAAAGTATATTTGAATACATATTTACATATTTCTATTATATTTTTTTTCTGCTTTTATTTATTTACTTAAGTAAATAAGTATATGTATATTGTAGGTATATTATACCTACATATTTTAATTCCTTATTTATTTTAATGTATTTTTTATCCATTTATTATGTGTATATATTTTTCATGTATTTTTTATAATATATAAAAATATATAAAAAATAAAAGGACGTTAAAATATAAAGAATGAATATATTGAATATAATATACATGTATATGATACAATAGGGACCCAAAAGCCAACTTTTGCATCTCAACTCCAAATTAAATGAAACCACCTTCATTAGATAGATACTTAAATTTTATGAATAATAAAGGTGAGTTTGGTCAATTTTTATTTCATGTGGAGGAGATGCAGGTTTGTCATTTTTCTTTGCGATTTTACTGTGCATTATTTTTATGTGTAAATTTGTATTTTTCTTTTATTTATATGTACAACGTTCATGTTAATGGTTTTATTATTTGAGTTATATATGATGCAAAATAATATAGGACCCAAAAGACTATTTATTGGTTAATACAAGTTGGGATTTTGAGTATTATATGTACACTTTGAGTGCCCTATCTCCCCCTACTATTTATGGTAGACCAAGTCAATATTGACCTAATCTCATGGTCTAGGGTCATTTAGTGTCCTTGACAATTTATTTTTCTTTTATTTCCTTTATTATTTTATTTTTGGAATAAATGCATATATTTATACATTGTTTATTAGTCAATTTATGAGTATTATTTTATACAAATTAATTCTATTTACATGCATTTAGCTAGGGATTTAAGGCCAAAATGAAAGAATAAAGGTGTTGAAATGGAGATTCATCACCCCCATACTTGCCATTGTTAGTCCCTAGCAAACACATATAACAATGAGTGTGGAAAAAAGAAATAAAGGAAATAAAAAGAAAGAACTTGGAATAATTTTTTACTCTTTAATGTGTCTTGATAAAGTCAGAGTTTTGAGCTCAGTTAAGACCTTTGGATTTTAGGTTTGTTCGGAACCATTTTTAAGTTAGGAGTTGTGACTCAACAACCCTTAGGTTCCATGCTCTTCTATACAGTTCAATTCATAGCCTGGTCAAAACCATCCTTTCAGTCGTATACACTCGCAACCTTGAAATGACAGGTACCATATGTGGGGATTGTATCAATTCCTCCCAACAAACAATTGAACTATCAAGTGGTCTCCTCCTCTAGCAACTCGTCCTCAAAGATATGGATATTTCCCAGGTGCATGCTAGTTCACAACCGAAGGATGAAGAAGCTAGAAGAATGGGAAAAAGAAGTGGAAATAGACCAGTGTAGTCACATTTCCATGTGAAGCTCAACCAGTGTAACTGTCTTCACCAAGAAGCATGCCTTTTCAGAAAGCTTAATATTTTTACAATTTTTGTTATAAGCTTATTCTTTTTTGAATATTTTCTATGGCATTACTCTGCATTCTTTTTTCAGCAAAATGAATATATAATTTTTTGTTCCGCCCATATTTTGGGGCCTTGGAAAAAATTATGCTAGCAAACCATTCCTCATCCAGAAGCTCTATTTCAATCCAGTCTCCAGTCTTTAGATTCCCATGCTACTGGAGGATGTGGGTTTACGTACCAGTTTCGGTAGTCCCCAAGAATAGTTCCTGAGCCACCTTGATGAAGCAGCCTAGTATTGTCCAGACTAAGACTCCAAGATCTTTCAATCATCCATCTGGGTAGAGCTAAGTGTTAAGTGTGAGGTCTCTAGTCAAGCCACTGTCTCAAGAGTTTACTGGATGACATTAAGGGTTCTAGTTAGACACATTGAATTGACTCATGAACGCAGTCTCATGGAATCTAATGCGAAAATGAATGCGAATGCGGGTGAATAGCCTACATCCACCTTGAATTTTTAAATGCGAAAATGAATGTGAATGCAATATACGGGTGAATTAAGTTAACAAGAAAACACACAACTAGGCCAAATTATTTTTATATGAAATTATTCAGATTTAGCCAAATTATATTTTTCATAGCACCCTGATCCAGTGATGAATGCAAAACACAATTTTTTGGAATTTTAGGGGTTAAAATGCAACAATGAAAAATGCACACTTTTTATAGGTTTTCTCGCAATTTTTCGCACAAACGGAATGTAAAAATTATGAAAATTTTACTAGAATATAAACATGATGCAAGGAGACTACAATAAAAAATTTGGAATTTTCTGACAAAAAATGATTTTTTATGATTTTTTAATGAAAACAGAGTGACAGTGAATAATTAATTCCTAATAAATCCATAAATTCAATTTATCCATATTGCAAATTATCTCAAGAAGATATTGGAACAAACAATCTAGGAGAGTTGAAATTCGCAAAAATGATGTATGCGATTTAACTAAAAATCAAGTATCAAAATAATTCTGTGATTTATTTAAGGCACAAGACAACTCCAAATTTGATGAAATTTGGATAGTAATTAAATCGTGTTGCAAGGCATCATTTCAGATTTTTATAATTTTTTTTAGAGAAAATGTGAGTGAATTATGAATTTAAGACCATAGATTGGGTAAAATGAACATAATTTCACTTGAACAATTTTAGTTAACTCACAATATCTCACAAAAATCCAAATAAATAACCAAATGATAGATAATTAGTTGATCAACATAATGACATTTTTATTAAATAAAATGATGCAAAATTGAAGTCCAACTTAAGATGCAAACACAGGGTTGTCCGTGCAATTTCAGAAAATAAAAAAAACTTACAAACAACTATTTATAAGGACCAGTTTGTAATCACAAAAACTTAAGGGAACAATATGCAATTTTTATGAAAAAATAAAGAAAAGGGAAAACCACCTTCTTCTTCTTCCTTTAGCGGCTGGGACACAAGATGGGGGACTGGCGGCGGTGGCGAAGGACCGCAGGTCGGTGGTGGCGCGTAGGGCCAGCCGTGAGGCAGTGCGGCTAGGCTGGCGGGCGCGGCTGGGTGCGCACAGAGGCAGTTGGGCGACACAGAGGGGTTGCACGTGGACGCTTGCTGGAGGCGAGGGAGAACCGACGAGGCAGACCGCAACTGGCTGGTAGTTGACGAGAAGGATGGCATTGACAGCCGCGCAGATTGACGGGGGTGGCGGTTGGAGGAGCACTGCCGCTGGTGAGGTGTATGGTGGGGGCAGCGACGCCACCGTCACGATGGAGGAAAGGGGTGACGACGGTGCGTTGCAGCTTCTTTTTTTAATTTTTTTATTTTTTTGAAAAAATTCTGATGTGTTGTGATGCAAATTTTTTAAGTTAATTTTTTAATTTTTTTCATAAACAAGGAGTAAACAAAGGATGCAAATATGATGAAGTGGTAATGGTGATATGCTTAAAACAAATGAACTAATGAACGTGTTTGGTTGGTGATGTGTTGTGAGAAAATGAAAATGATGATGAATAATACAAACTGGGATAATTACCTACGATGGAAGCGGGCATCTGTGATGTGCTCACGAGAAGCACGGTCTTCGCTTGAATCGTCGGCAAGCGATGAACTCGAGCAGCAAGCTGGTGCGGCTGCGATGTTGGCCAAATCGCCAACGGATCTAACCAGAGAGAGGGCTTCCGTCGCTCGACCGTTGTTGCATCGTTATCATCGATTCAACTCTGGGAACTAGGCTCTCCTGACATAAAGATGGATCAAAGGCAAAAATGAGGAGAATGGGATGTATATAAAGGAAAAAAATGAGAAGTTATGAAAGTGGTGGAGGGGAGGTTAATAAAATGGTGGAGTTGAATTAGAAGTTAGAAAAAATGGAGTGTTGGAGTTGAATGGATGGTTATTGTAGAGAATGAAAATTAAATAAAAAATAAATAGTAGCCTACTTTAAATAAGAGATTAAAATAAATGAGAAAATTAGAATGGAAGATTTACAAAAGTAGGTCCATAGAGACCCTATGTACATGGAAATTTTTTACTTTTTTATTAATTTCTTTTTGTATTTGCAATAAAAGATATTTACAAACTAAAAAAAATACTAGAAATAAAACAAAACACAAAAATGATTTTTTTTAGATTTTTAGAAATTAAGGAAAGTAAAATAACAAATGGGGAAAAATGTACAATATATACAATGTACACCTAGGTCCCAAAACCCAAATTTTGCAAACGAGCTCCGATTTTAATGAAACCACTTTCATTGGATAGATAATTTTCTAACTTAAACTTTAAAGTGAGTTTGGTGAATTTGGAGTTCATACGGAGTAGGAATTTGGTCGAGAAGTTGGACTTTACAGCTTTTTATCTTTGGGATGTAGGATTGTTTATTTGAGGTAAAATTTATTTTGTATTTTTGTATTATTATGTACATTATTATAAATAAGCTAGAAAAGAATTAGCTAAAAAGGAGTTGAAATGAATTTATTAAAAATACGTGAAGTTTTGAGCTATTTATAGGTGAAAAACTCATTTATTTCGTGGCTTTTTATTATTAATTTATTTTGTAAAATATAATATACAATAATTAGTGTATTTTATTTACAAGAGTCATTTTATTAATTTATTGATTTTATGGACATTTATTTGAGATTTTACTCAAGAATTTTGCTAAGATTAATATATTGAGATGATGATCGCATATTCATCACCCCCTATACTTAAACTTAGCTAGTCCTCGAGCAAATAAAGAATGAATAAGTTGGAATAACCCCTGACTATGCATGTGAATACAAGATTTGATCCGTTCAAGAACTCTTGGTTTTAGAGATCCTAAAATTCTAAGCAGAACCAAGCTCTAGTCAAAAGGTATTCAATTTCCCTAATCATCAGACTCTCTTTGTATACATATATAGGAGGGATATGACTTAAGTGTTGACTGCAGTGACAAGAGTAGAGTCGCAACGTCACCCAAGGTTCCAATCCAAGAGACTCTCCTAAGAACTCGATCCTCAACACTAGGGAATAAACCATTTCTTGCATCCAATCTACCGTCTCTTTAGTTGTCAGACTCAGAAATGTAGGTGACAGGCCAGTTGATGGAGGATTTAGGATTGTGTCATTTTTTCTCTCCCTCTCATTGGAACAAGGATCCTCTCGAGTACCTTATTAACTCAATGCATTTCTTTGTTGTTGATCAGTGTGTCCATCAAGAGAAGTTGAAGTCGTCTGCACTTGTTTTCCTGGGAGTGCACCAGGGTGTGCCTTTTTTGAGTATCTAATATACATTCTGCACCCAGACTTGTAGCATTTACGATGCAGAGCTCTTTTTTGGTGCAAGCCCGACTCTTGGTCCTAAATAGCGGTGGTCTAAGTGGACACTTTGAAATGGTTGGGAGCACTCGACTTTGGTGGAAGCTCTTTGATATATGACTTGTATGGTGAGAGCTTTTCTTTCAACATTTCTTTCTTTCTTTGCTTTATGATTTTAGCTAGCTCCACTGCTTTTACCAAAAGTTGGTGCACACTGATCAACAAAATTTTTATATTTCATCACACCCCGGCACATATGTAAATGTCAAGAGATAGTACAAGAACCATGTTCTCATACTGGGTAAAGGTGCTGACACTCAGGTTTCATGAAGCCTTCATTGATTTTATCCCATCCTCGAGCACCATCAAATCAGGTCCAAACTCAAATACCTCATCCCAGTTCCTCAAGTGAAATTTCAACTCATCTCATCACAACTACAGTCGTGTATGTGAGGTGTTGATCATATTCATAAGGTAGAGACTAAGTATGTAATATATCACACAAATATTTAAAACTAGGGAAATGTGAATAATTAAGTCAAAGACCCTAATGACTAAGGCCGGTTAACTCAAAATCTCAAGACCTCATAAACAAAGTATTCTTGAACATCACAAGTCTTGTGTGAATGTGTAAGTGTTAGGGATTAAGCAACCTTATTAGTTAGTTTTTTTGTAATTTTGTTTTTTGTGATTTTTTGTTTTTTTTTGAAAAAAGAAAGAATTTTTTTGAACAAGTTTTTTGTTATACCTCTTATTTACAATAACTTACCCATAACCCCTTATTTTAATTACAAACAAGTCAAAGTACGAGCTATAGGTAAAGTACATACGTAATATATACAAACCCCCCCATACTTAGCATGTGCTATGTCCTCATGGCACTAGGTGACAAAAAGCCATAACTCGTACTAAGCATAAGTGGGTGAAAAGAATAGAAGAGAAGAAGAATATAAGAGTGGTGGAGAATACACAACGGGCATCGGCCCTCTTATACTTAGGCTCTGGTCAGCCGAAGTATTGGAGAGAATACAAGATCGGGATGACCGATGAGGGTGGTAAAGAATATACAAAAAGAAAATAAAAAGAAGAGATGGAGTAACTCGGGTCACTCATCGTCATATACTTAGGATCTAGTCATCCTAAGTATAGCCACAAAATGAAAACAATACAGAACTGGGGCGAGTGATGCACGGGGGAGGGAGAGTAATAAAAGAAGGAAAAATCTATACAAGGAGAAATGAGAATATACAAGGATCAAGAAGGTTTGTGACGGACCTTCTTGAGGGAGCGAGGGGGAGGGTAGTATACATGTGTGTCGCTGTCAGAGTCATCTGTGGAGGAATAATAGTGAGGTGTGGGGAACGTCCAACGAGGGTCGACACACTTGCTCAAATATGGCTTCAGAACAGCCGAACCGAGCTCACTCATATAGATCACCTCATTCAGACCTGATGAGGACTCCTCAGAAAGTTCCTTCTCTAGCAAGTCGAAGGAAACTTTCTTAGTCAGTTTTCTAGAACCTAAAGCATCAAGAGGAAGAGGAGATTGATACGTCTTGAGGAGTTTGGGGAAACACCTCGAGGAATCAATACCCGTCTTCTTCTTACCAGATGACCGACTAGAGGATGGAGCAACTGATTTATCGAGATTGGTCAATTTTGTCCCAGTTGTCTCTTTTGGTGTAGGCCCTGGATGTGGTGTGTGTGAGGTACTGACCAGAGGTTCATCATCAGATGAGTCACCATCAAGGTCAGCACACGTCACTGGTATGGCACGGTGTTATCAGTTGGCTGGGCATTTATCGGCTCATGCGTCATATCATCTAAAAAGTCAGTAAATCAGAAATGATCGTGTCCGACTCAAGGACAACTTCTAGTTGTGAGTCCTCTCTAGTTGTCATGGTGGTGGTGCAAGCAATGGGCGATGTGGAGGTGTAGGGAGTCTCTGAACCAATGGTCGCCTGGACAGTCGGTATCTCAGGTGTAGTATAGAGATGGGACTCAACTATCTCCCGGAGGTCACGACTGTCTGCGACTGTATGAGTTACCTTAGAATATCGTGTGTCCTCAAATATTTGGTAAGGTCATAGTGCTCCCAATGCAGTGAAATTGATCTCTTGAGTCTCGCAATCTATAGTTGCCTTAGCCAAGGCTAAGAATGACTTTCCGAGAATAATTGGAGACTGGGTGAACTCTCTTCAATGCTCAATGTCGATGATTGTGAAGTCTACCTATAGTAGAGCACCTTGGAAAGTAATGATGACTGTAATAGTTCCTCTCGACTGTTTAATGGACCGATCAGCTAACTAAACGATCTCTCTTGACTTCTTAGCAGATCCGAGTTTGAGCTTGGCTAACACGGAGGTCGGGAGGATATTAATCGGTGAGTCATCATCGATTCTTGCATGGGTGAAGGTGGTATATTTTATTTCACAATCAAACCTAGGCAACTGCTTCACTCTGCATCTCTTGGTTTTCCTCCCTATTACCAAAGAGGTGGCCATCGACACTATATGTTTCTCAGTCCTTATCCTCTTATTGCCCGACCTTTTAGGCATCAATTTACTTCTGACAAATCTTTTGAGGTTGGGAAAGTGTTAAATGGCCATTATTAAGGGAAGCTCAAAAATCAACTCTCTACAAGTGCTTCCCTAACTGCAGGATCCATTTTTTAGATCTTTTCCTTTTTTAATTTTTATGGTATTTTTTGGTATTTCATTTTTTTGGTCTTTTTGATAAGTGACAGAGGAATAGGAGAATGTACAGACTCAAGTTTGGAGAAAAAGTGGTTAGTAGAAGAGGGAGGTAGAAGGGACTCCAGCTGTACATGGCGTGTGGTCAATCCGGTGTCTTCCAGGTTTTCAAGATTCAATCTGTGAAATCCATGATCCACTTTCATTCCTGGACTCTTAATCGGTCTAGAACTGTCATACTCCAATAAGTTCTCATGACACATCATGAGAGAAGTCTGCTTAGTTGGAGGGTACTGCTGAGAACTCGGGATCTTATACTTAACACACCTTGACTTAGGTGTGTAATGATGGGTTGAGTATGACCCATCTGTATGGTAGATGTTAGTCGGAGCCTCATAAGGTGGAGTCAATAGACAGGGGGTTTGTAGATCGGTCACATGAATCTAGTCCCATGTATATGTCGGCTCTCCGAATGGGTGATATAAAGGTTGGTCAATGTGGGCTCGATCACATAGGTCAATCAAGTCAGGAAGATCAGGTAGTGCATGCCTCTCCATTCGGTCTATTTGGTCAAACATGTTGTATCCTAAGGTCAAGTCGGGATGTGTATAGGTCAATTGTTGTCCGGTCCCAACTCGAGGTGAGAATGAGGTCCATGGGGCAACTAATTCTGTCAATCATTCATCTCAACAGTGGCTTGCTCTTCGATTTGTTCCTTGATTCCAACAAGCGGATGATGAGTCAATCGAAGGTGGATGTGGGTCAAGGATGTAAGATTGTGGTGTAGGTGAGAAGGATGAAGAAGTGGGGAAGTCAGTTGGAGTTCCGACATCGTGGTCGTGGTGGGGGTATGAGGAGGTATAAGCGGGTGCAGATGGTCGGAATAAGATCGAGGAAGAGTGACATGAATATGGTGATCAATATTCTGACATCTTGGAAGGGAGATGAGAGAATGAAGTGGATTGAGGAAGAAAGCGTGCAAGTGCACCGAATAACACACAAAACAAACAAGCACAAGAACAAACCCAGGATTCACCTACTCAACACAGTGATGGTCGCAAAGTTTGACTGTTTATCTTTTCAGTTTTAATTAGGTGATAAATCAAGATATAAGTCCAATTACGGAAGGCTTAATAATTAGGTTGTGGGCACTATCCTAGGGATGCGTCCTCACCTCTCAACAACTACAATAGCCAAGCATACAATGAGGGTTTTGCTCTCCCAAAACAAGTGTTCATTTTAGTCTTTTTTTATCAATTCTGATTAAAAGTCCCAATTTTAAGTTCGGTTATCACTTGATTAATCCACTAAACACGACACAGCTAACGATCCGTCCTGATTTACTTTTAACCTACTTTTAAAAAACTTTCGGGAAGGGAGTCGAGAAAAATCGATGCAAATAGTGAAATCAATGATGCATGCCCAGTTCATAAGACTTACAGTGATCCTCTCTACATGCGGGATGCAATGCAGCATTGAAGTTTTATGCTATATGAGATGCAAACGAGAATCCGTTCCTAGACAGGCTATTCTATTAATGAGTGATGAACAAGTTAATTTGAATTAATAGTGCTGCGGTCAAAATGCATATCGTTAAAGTGATGTGTGGTCCTAAATATTACGAGCACAAGCAATAAAGATATTCAAATAAAAATGCTCTAAGAGCCGCGAGTGCAAGTCCTATTCTAAGTCGATCAACCACACGACCACAAATAGCTCAAATGTCTAGTCCAGATACATGTGTGAGCTCTCAAACAAGATCCGATGTAAAGAGCGAATTACCTAAATTATTACAACACAATAATTACAAAAATTCTCACAAAAAAGAAATTAATTCTCCTTGATCTTCAGCAGTCGGCGCGTGTCATGTCCATCGACCTCCAATGCACTCCAAGTCCACCGGGCCCTCGTAAGGAAAATAAAATTTATGTTAGAGAGATAAACAACAAAATATATACAAAAGAAAAAAATGGTTTAATTACAGAGATGGCTCGGGGATCAGACTACCGGAATAAGAGAAAACCTAAACCAAATTTTCAAAATTAAATCCTAAGCCTTTAAAAAAATGAAAAATGAATGAATAAAAACAAAAAAATAAAAAAATAATAACAAAGGGGAGCAACAGTAACAGCCTCGCCGCCCCCTCCTCTACCGCAGCCCCATCGGCGCTGCCCGTACCCGCCGCACTGCAGAGGCTCTACTGTCCCCCCACCAGATGGCCGCCATCTCCTGGTCACCACACCTGCCTGTGCCGCCAGAGCTCTACCGCCTGCAGGTCACCCGCAACTCCACGGGCCTCCTCTTGCGCTTCCTGCCGTGCCGCTGCACCTGCGCACATCCTCCACCACCAGCTTGCACCCCCACCGTCGCAGCCAAGCCGTCGATCCCTAGCTACCATCTCCTCCTTGCAGCCACCTGCATGCGTCGGTCCTCCACGACCTGCTACCCTCAACCGTTCTCGCCACTCCAGTCCCCCGTGCCCGCTAGCGCATCGCCAGCGGCAGTTCAACCGCCACTTGCGCCACCCGTGGCCCGTGCACGCGCGACCACCGCGACTTCTCCTCCGCTTCCAGCGTCAAGTGCTACGAGGCCCTCCCACCATCCTCCCTGAGACCTAGCACGAAGGAGAAAAAAATCATGCGTGTAAAAAAACTTGAACATTATTTTGTCGTGTGTTGAGACCTGTTTCACTCTCCGGTGAGAGTGGGGCTTGATTTGAGTGGAAAATTTAAGGATAGAGACATAGTAGTATAGCATCAAATTTGTTTGTGCCTATAGTAATTTAGGTAACACATATCTTAGAAGATTCAACATCTGAAACAAAACTTTTCTTTAAACTAAAATGTTAGAAGCATATGTCTCACAAAAATTTCCTTTTTATTTAGAATTATATGATCTAAAAAATTGACCTTTAAAATGCAGAATGTATGTAAACAAATAGATGACAACAAGAGAATGGTGTAGGATCGTACGAGAACATAGATAACAACAAGATGAGGAATAATTGTACCTTAAAATCTCCAAGGCTTGGAGATTAAACTTGCATGTAGCAACATGGGGCTTTATTTGGGAGAATGGGCTGCAGCTTCTTCAGAAATCAAATGAGCAGCAGCTCCAATGGGCTCCAATTGGGGTTCCCTGCAGGAGGAGGGGATGGGGCTGCAGCAGCTGCTCCAGAGCTGCTAGACAGCAGCTCCAGCGGGAAGAAAAGAAGCCGGAGATGTTCCTTTGGCTGTGAAATCGAGAAGGGTTGGGGGTTCTATTTGGAGAAAAATTTAAGAGATTAGAAGGGAATTCGGGGTGTTTATATAACCAAAGGAAGAGTCTTCGGAGTTGACAAGGGAGAGAAATTGGATGTCAAGTGTGCTCTGTTTCTGAGATTTAAAAATTAAATTAAATTTCATTTTTTAAAAGATCCATTATCTCTCTCTTATTTGGAATACCGAAGTCATCCGTATTTGTACCTTGAATCTCTAATTCTTATGTACAACAACTTATTTCGATCGCCTATGCATGATGATCAAACAATATAAATTTCATACTTTTCTGAACCAAGATGGATACATAACTTGACGAAATACAATCTTGAATTTTTATCAAATTTTTTCGATTTAAATGATCAAACAACTTCCGATTGAGGAACGATCGATTTTGTTGGTCTTATTTGTCGAGATGAATTTTATGATGGTCTCGGATTATTTTTTATGATTTCCGATTGCATCGTAGCTTTTCTGGTGGCACGTTTTACGATGCAATTGATTTTTGATCGATTGATCCCAAACGAATTTTAATTTACGATATATGGTTCGATTTAGATCATTCAATGTTGATCGATCCTTTTATTGGACTATATGAACCCCTATCAGGTCGGATTCAGATTATTCGAATCCGGTTGTCACAAAGTTTACCGGGTTATTCGAATCCGGTTGTCACAAAATTTACCATAAGGTAGGTAGTTAATTTTGCCCCATGGCCTGACAGAGACTTTAAGCATACGCCCCAACGTATACAGATGAATTTGGGGATCAAAAAGACATTATCTCATGTTGGCGTGGCTATATGACTGAATTGTGGCATGGCAAGGTCTTAATCATAGCATCAAGCACTTACAAAATATTCTAAACCAGAATCTAATTATAATTCCCGCATGCTCACATACCCACCATGCCATCATGTGCATGCAATGCATAATGATTTTTAAATAGGGTAATCAACTTTGTTTGATCGTGAAGTTGTCATTTGATTACTTGTCTGGAGTCATTTCCGAGATTTTTGGACATTTGCATCCATTGGAGGGTGAAGCAACACAATATTTTTCACTTTCTGCTTGTCATGATATGGCAGGTTGGCCCTCAAATCACAGTGCCCATAGGATCCCTGATCACATATTCATCAGCTCTCCCACATAACATGATATACAGATCCTATCCTTTTGCTACAATATCAGTTGAACTAATGAAAATCTTGAAAATATCTGTAATAACTCGGAGTACTTGGAAGTGTTTTAACACCATCTTCCTGTTTTCCATACTTAACAGGACATACACATCCTATTCTTCTGCTAAAAATGAGCAGTAAATCATATTCTTATGAGTTGTAACTGAGCAAATCTTGAGAAGATCTATAATAACTCAGAGATGTTGGAAGTTTTTTTCTCATCGGTTAATTGTTTTCCATGCTCTTGTACTTTATTCTTTGTGAATTATTACGTCTTTTTTCGGATGATATTTCATTTAAAAAAGAGCATACTACTTAATGTATCAACTTGTCAATCTAATCTGAAATCATGATCTCAGGTAACAAGCTGGATGTACCTAGTAGAATACAAGGGAGTTCAAACATGTGAATAGATCAAAATTTTGGTCATCATTTCTAATGATTGACTTACTAGCCAAACAATATGTCTATTGATTTTTTTATAAATTGATATATCGGTGGTTTGTTAGTCATTTTATCCATCTAAGGTTCAGTTGCAAACGAGGTATATTCCATGTTGAGACCTCAGAGATCATGGCAAGTCATTTGATATTTTGCAGCCAAGTGGCACGTGAAAAGCATGTTTGTTAAGGAAGAAAGCATAATTATGCCAAATAAATTTTTATTTTAAAGGGGAAGGGAATTTAAAGGGGAAGGGAGAATAAAGGTAAAATAATTTGACACTTTGCATGTTGACTAGAACATGCATCAGTAGATAATTGGAGTAGAGTTAGTGCCCAATTTCTCTACTGCTTGGCAGAGCATGTTCATCACATTATTTGTTATTTTAGTAGTTTAATGTAATTGTGAAAAAGAAACACTGAATATTGGAAAACAATATCTCAAGGGTGCTATTGTCTTATGTGTTAGAAAATATGATATAGCTATCCTCAGAAGAATACTTATATAATCTTGCTTTCAAAGAAATTCAATACTTTTTCTTATGATGTGTACTTTCAGGTCCAGAAATTTATATTCCTTCATGATGAGACGCACATAGACACGTATTACTTAGCTCAAATTAACTCAATTCTTCTTCGCTAATAATATACTGTTTTGGTGTGATTTTCTCGGTATGCATGCATATAGTGTAAACTTAAAAATTCAGTTTTGCATAATGCATGAAGAGTGCTGGGAGTCACTGTAAGTATAGCTTCTTCTGAACATACATCATTGTTTCACGGTTGCATTCAGATTTTCGGTTCCTCTCTTGTTTTATAACTTAGGATTTCAAAGGAAATTGAGAATAAACGGTAGACATGTTTTTATGTTCAGATTAAACTTCAAGTGACAACCTAACTCTAATATTGGGACTGAATTGAGCAGGTCGATTTTAAAAAAATGGAATTAAAAGAACCTTGTTCACGGGTGCATAAAGCCCTCATTGTTTGATTAACTTGAAAGTGAGAGAGAGATGACACTAGGATAGAGCTAAGCCAGGATTTCTTACATACTATTGGTTCTTTCTTTTTAGGCGATTAGCTACTTCTTAGTGAGGATCTACGGGTAGCCGGTAAACGGTCTGGATTTCCTTAACAGAATAGGAGGTTTAGAGGATTCCTTAGTCCTCAAGGAACAGGTAGCCGTATTTATACGTTCCGTACTTACTCCTATACTGGCTGAAAGTAGGTCCAACTAGTCGTAAGAATCGGGCCAATCTGTAGGAAAATACGGGCACCTAACAGCTCGTTTATCTTTTTAAGATTGTATTTATCACCAACTAAAATTGATCAGATAATTCGGTTGAACCTTTACAGCCATCATGTGTTGTGTTGGTGAAATTGAGGATTTGAATTGTGTTTGTATTGTGTGAGTTTACTTCGTACATTTACATGCACCGTAGAACTAGCGCCTCATTCAATATCGTGTTCTAATCAGTTATTTTGACATCGAAGATGACTAATTGAGGGGTATTTATTCGAACTTTACAAATCTCTCGTTGAAACCTCCAAGAAGTACGTCTTCAAAGGTCCAAGTGCAACTTGGGTCAACCTGGACTCATAACCCTCTTGAGCCCAAGATCACTCACTCTCGGGATGGTTACTCTCAAACCATTCCCTTTCTCTCCTCCCACCTCACCGAGGAAGACCTTCGCATCGGTGAGAATATCTTCATGCCTAAAATCTCTTCCAATCAAGACCACATTGTTGATTCAGACTCTAAAGAATATTCAAGTAAAATGCCTCCAAAGAAGAAAGAAGAGGAAGAAGAACATCTTGAGGACCCGATGAGAATGGTACTAGCCAGATTAGCTTCATCTGAGCAGCAACAAGCACTACTCAGAGATTAGTTAGAAGAACTTAATGTTGTGGTGTAACCACCAATAGATGCAGCGTATAACCCCGGATAGTACAGAATTCAAAACTACTTGAGTCCGGCCGAACCCACAGTTGATTTTGAGTTGAAGCCACAATTTATGAACCTGCGGCCACACTTTGATGGGAATGCTTCTGAGGATCCATATGCATTCCTAAGGTATTTCGAGCTCATCTATGCTAACCTTAGACATCCTAATGTTAGCCAGGATTATATTAGGCTTACAACCCTTCCATTTGCCTTGGGTGGCAAAGCCGACTACTGGGTAAAGAACTTAGGATTTACAGTCACCACTTATGCCCAGTTCAAGGACCTATTTCTGATGAAGTTCTACCCACTGAGTAGGACTGACATGATGAGGATGCGACGAGCTTTTTCCAATTATCCCATGAAACCTTTTGCGATGCTTGGGAAAGGTTCAAGGACATCCTGCAGAAGTGTCCCTTTCATAGACTAGATGACAACATCCTGGTCCAATCATTCTCCACTGGTCTCAACCTTGAGATGCATGGTTTTAGTGAGCGCTGCCTGTGGATGCAGCTGTACATCATGAGGATCGGATACCGTCTGGAAGGTATTTGAGCAGATGGTTGAAACCAGCCGCTTACAGATGGCCAGTAGAGCCTATACATCGTCTCCCAGTTCATTCTTATCTAGAGGGGGACAGTCAGCTGAGGTTGATCTCTCTCAGGACGTGATCCCTATCATGGGACTCCTTGCGGACAAGCTTACTGTAGTCGAGAGGATTTACAAGAGGATGGATGAGTTAGACTAGAGCATCTCCAAAATTCCAAAATAAATGGAAGAGTTGACTGAGAGGGTATCTAAGATAAAGATACCTACCGTGACTGCACCCTCTACCTCCGTATACCGAGTTCACCATATTCAGGAGCAGTTGGTGTCAGAGCAACCCCAGCCGTGGGAGCAGGACTAGTCCTACAGCCACTCTTTCCAGCAACCTCCTCCATCAACAGAGATAGTTTAGGAGGAGCATCCACTGATTTGGGAGGTGAATGGAGTATGGTATACTCAGGACCCTGCCATGTAGAGAAGTACGGGAGACTGATAGACCTACCAGCGTCCCTCGACCTTTCACAACACCGTATTCACCTCCACACCACCTTTTTCACATCAGAGCCCTAGATTCCATCCAACCCAGCAGCATTAGCAGTAGTACCAGCAGTATGGCCAATAGGACCATTATTAGGCAGGCCAGCAGGGCACATAATTTCAGCAGACACCCCAGCAGCAGAGGTAGTTCCTGGCCAGTAGGGCCAGTCTTCTTGTTCTTCTTCCTAGTCTTATACCCTTCCTTCTTCGCGTTGTTCCGTGGACATACAACAATAGATACTCGACGAGATTCATTCTTACATGAATACAATTCATGACTTATGGGTGGATGTCAACTTCCTATCCATATGGCGAGACGAGCGGACTGCACCCTCTACCCCAATTCCATTCCATGTTCAGGCTAACCCCAATAGCCTGAATCGATCTAGTTCTCAGCAGCATTTTAGTCAGGTATACTATTCAACATCTCCTACATCTGAACATGAGATTCTTTCATGTGACAAGGCTAATCACATGTCACTCAGGAGCGGAAGGACTGTGACCGTACCTGACTGAGCGAGGGACACGAGGAGGGACATCTCTGTAGCTCTTCCTGAGGAGTCTTCATAGGAAGGGGAGGAGAGGCATCATATTCTGAAGCCCCATCAACACCATTCGAGGATGTCTACTGCGAGAGATGAGAAGAGAAGGAGAGCGCATATGCAGCATCGACAACATGGATATTCTTCTGAGTCTACGGAGGACCTTGCATCTCCAGTTGCGACGGATACCACTTCATCTTCTATTCCACATCCTATAGTAGATAGTTATGATTTTGATTCCATGTTGCATCAAAAAGATTCTTGTGTGAAGAACTATGTTTCCGTTAATGCCAAGAACGATGTTTCATTTCATGATTCAGACTCTTCATCTTCTATTTCCCTAGCTTCAATCCCTTTCTCCCGTGCTCTTACGGTAGGAAAGCGCACCAAAAAGATTCAGAAAGATGATCCCGATATGGCATAGTTTTGTAAGGAAAATATCACTGTAAAGGTGCCATTTAATGAGTATGTGGCTAACCATCCTCAATTCCAGAAATACCTTAAGGTGAGATGCACACCTACTAGGGATAGCAGGAAGAAAGAGAACTAATATGTGAAGACACATGTCTTGTCGGTAGCCACAACATATTGTCTCAAGAATCAGATATTGCTAAGGAAAAAGAGAGACATGGGTGCTCACTATGTGGAGATTCGTATTGACGATATCGTGTTTACACACACACTCTTGGATAACGGTTCTTCCATCAACTTACTTCCCTTAGCCTTACATCAGAAATTGGAATTGGGTCCACTTCGCAAATCCATATATTTACTCCAATTCACGATCGTTCAGTGAAGAGACCTAAGGGAGAAGTGGAGAATGTAGTTATCTCGATTGAGGGGCAGAACTATCAGGTTGACTTCACAGTCTTGGACATGGAGACCCCCAATCAATGGAGAGAATATGAGATCATTCTCGGGCGGCCCTTCCTTAGGACCGCATGCGTAGCTTTTGATTATGGTACGAGAATGATGAAGTTTCATTCTCTAGGTGGAGAAGTGAACCTTGAGATAAATCAAACCAAGTGTCAGCGACCTGATTCATAGAGTAGCACAGAGTACTCATCTTCAGAGGCAGATTGCAGAATGATTAGCACCATTGGAATTTGGGTACAGATTCCTTCAGGACAGAGCGAGACCCTTTCATCTGGAAAGGACATAGTGGATGACACAATTTGCTAGGTGTTGTCTGATGTTGTTAGAGATGCATCTACCTATTCCCGTGATGACATATAGATCCATCTAAATCTGTCAGTTCCATCCCCTTCGGAACGGTCATGGGACATAGATGTTGAGTCGGACGTGGATTTGGCTGACTTACCGCGTTTCTTTGGCGATTCGACTCCCGATAATTCTGAGTTGGTAACGAGTACTACGCAGCTTAGCCTACCTTCATGCAGCACGGAACCGGATTCAGATTCAGTCCATCCAGATCTGCTTGATGACATCACATTACCGGAACTAAAATCACTACCTCCTACATTCAAGTACGCCTTTTGTTGTTGGACCCAAAGAGAGATATACTATTATCATTATCTCAAACATGACTTTAAAACATGAGTCTAGGTTGTTAGAAGTCTTAGACAGGAACCGCAAAGCAATAGGCTGGACAGTGTCAGATCTCGTGGGGATTAGCCCCACTCTCTGCTCGCACCACATTTTTGCTGAGGACAATGTGAGACCTTCTCGTGAGTTCCAGAGGAGACTTAACCCCAATCTACAGGAAGTAGTGAAGAATGAGATTGAGAAATGGTGCAAAGCAGGGTTTATATACCCTATTTCTGACTCCAAGTGGGTGGCCCCGCTTCATGTGGGAATTCAGATGATCACCAACGAGGAGGGGGTAGAGATTGTGACACGAGTACCCACGTCGTAGCGCGTCTGTGTCGACTACAGACATCTGAATGCTGTGACCAAGAAATATCACTTTCCCTAGCCTTTTATTAATCAGATTTTGGAGAGACTCACAGGGAAAGAGTTCTTCTGTTTTCTTGACGGGTACTCAGGCTACAACAAGGTAGCCATAGCCCCTGAGGACAAGGAAAAGATCATGTTCACATGTCCATTCGGCACTTACACTTTCAGGTACATACCAGTCGGGCTCTGCAATGCCCAATGCACATTTCAGCAGTGCATGATAGCCATATTTGTCGAGATGGTGGGAGATTTTCTGGAAGTGTTCATGGATGACTTCTCGGTCCATGGTGATTCCTTTGATACATGTTTAGCGTACTTGGATCGAGTCCTCAAGAGGTGTAGAGAGGTGAATCTGGTACTCTCCTGGGAGAAGAGTCACTTTATGTTGATGGAGGGTATCGTGTTGGGGCATGTCATCTCCAAAAGGGGAATGGAGATTGACCCTGCCAAGGTAGAGGTGATCAAGAAACTCGATCCACCTACCAACGTAAAGTTAGTGAGGTCATTACTAGGGCATGTTGGATTCTATAGGAGATTTATTTATGATTTTTCAAAGATTGCCCACTCACTGACTGAGCTCTTAGGGAAAGACATAGAGTTCGTTGTAGATCACAGGTGTTTGGAGGCCTTCAAGTTCTTGAAGATGAAGATTTGGGCATCGCCTATCCTACAAGCTCCTGACTAATCTCTCCCCTTTGAGATCATAACTTATGCTTCAGATTTTACTATAGGAGATGTGTTAGGACAACAGCGAGAGGGGATCCCGTTTGTGATCTACTACACGAGCAAAGTATTGGACCCTACACAGAAAAATTACACCGTGACTGAAAAGGAAATGCGCGTTGTCGTATGGGCCCTCGAGAAGTTCAGGTCGTATATTTTAGGCTGTAAGGTGATAATCTACATTGATCACACAACCATTCAATATTTAATGGAAAAGAAGGACATGAAGGCGCATCTTCTGAGTGGATTTTACTCCTCCGGGAGTTTGATTTGGAGATAAAAGATAAATCTGGAGTGAAGAATGTTGTGGATGATCATGTTTCTCGGATTGAGCTTAAGGATTCTCTTGATTATGAGCAGATAAGAGATACCTTCTCAGACGAGTCGATTTGTGTTATGGACTCACTCCCGTGGTATGCCAACATGGTGAACTATTTGTCTCCAAGCAGGTTCCCCATGGTTGGACTAGGAGTAGCATTGATCGACTGAAGTCGTATTCGAGGAGATACCATTGGGATGATCCCTTCCTTATCTTTGAAGGGCTAGATTGTGTTTGGAGAAGGTATATTCCTCAGGAGGAATACCATAGTGTCCTCACGTATTGTCATTCTCTTGAGGCTGGAGGACACTATTCGGGAAGAGAACCGCTCACAAGGTACTTCAATGTCGATTGTATTGGCCAACCTTGTTTCGAGATGCTATTGATTTTGTACGGTCATGCCTGATTTTTAAAAGGATGGGAGCGACAATTGGACAGAGAGATGAAATGCCCATGTAACCTGTGATTATTTGTGATGTTTTTGATGCACGGGGCATAGATTTTATGGGTCCCTTTCCCAACATCCAAGGACATGAGTACATCTTGTTGGCGGTTGACTATTTATCTAGGTGGGTGGAGGCTATGCCAACCAAAACCGTAGACATCAATACTGTCTATAAGTTTGTGAGAGACCATATTATTGCTAGGTTCGGGGTGCCAAAAGTTTTGATATCTGATGGGGGTAGCCATTTTGTGAATCGAGATGTGAGATCTTTAGCTAAGGACAACAGAGTTGAGCACAGAGTTACTAGTCCTAACCACCCACAGTCCAATGACATGGCAGAGGTTTCGAAAAGAGAGGTGAAGAGTATTTTGCAGAAGTTGGTTTGACCCGATATGAAGAACTGGTCCCAGCTCTTGGACCAAGTTCTGTAGGCCTATAGGACATCCTACAAGACACCATTGGGTACTTCACCATTCAGAATGATCTATGGCAAGCCATGCCATTTACCCGCAGAGATGAATCACAAATCCAAATGGGCAAATAAGCAGATTAATTGGAGTTGTCACCTAGGGAAGCTTTGTCGAGACTTGAACTTGAACGATCTCGTGGAAATCCGAAACATGGCATATGACAACAGTTTGATTTATAAGGACAAAGTGAAGAGATGGCATGATTAGCACATTAGGTACAAAGACTTTGTCCCTGGGCAAAAGGTATGATTGATTAATGCCAGGTTGAAGATGTTCCATGGGAAGCTCAAATCTAAATGGATGGGTCCCTTTATTGTTAAGAAAGTGCACGAGAATGGAAGTGTAGAAATAGCTGATCTCACAGATGGTGCACAGTCTCATGTGGTGAATGGACAACTGTTGAAGCATTTTGTAGATTCTAAAGAGTAGTTAGTCAAAGTCTAGGTCATCAACTTCATGCAGAGTGAGCACAGAGCAGATGCATCATATTATTCTTCATGAAGGTGCATCATCAAGATTCAACAACTCAAAAGATTCATTCCTCTTGTAGATTTTCCCTTCTCTGTATATTCTCCAGATCACATCAGTTCTCACACTTACTTTTGTCCTATACTTAGGCTAACTAGAGCCTAAGTATAGGGGGAATCGATGTCCGTCATTCTTATAGAAAAAGGAGAGAGCTTGGAGTATTTTGTTGGTGACAGCGGCTAAGCATCCTCCTCAAGTGACGACCTCCTTCAAGCGAGATCCACGGCAACCGTCGTCTCTGCGTCACGAGCTTCCCATCAAGCTCTCATAGCTTCTCTGATTTTTATTTTGCCAATTGGATTGAGGCTATGACATGAGTTCAGCGTAGCTGCTCCGCATTCTGACGAAGATTCAGGTAAATTTTCTATCTTTTTCTCATTTTTAATTATCTAACATTAATTTGTTGTCTTGGTCACCATTATTTTTATATTACCACCACATCATAACTTATCATTTCCATCACTACCTTGACCACCCATCTTTTTATCTTTTGTATTTCATCACCATCTTCATCATATTATTCTCATCACCATCAAAGATAAAAAAATTAAAAAAATAATTAAAGGCAATGGAGACATATGATCAATCATCGGGTACATGGCTTAATCTGCACTCGTTGTAATACGGGTACTTAGAGAATCAGTCAGAATCGAGAAAAGAATATCCGTGAAGAGCGTCTCAGCTTGAATTTATATTCCGGGCAAATCCAGGGTCGAAAACAGGGAGGCAAAGGAAAAACTTCGGGTTAATTCAGAAAACTTAGTTCTAGGTTTTCAATACGGATTTTTTGTATTTTTTAATGCAAACATGAATGTGAATGCAACATGCGAGTTAATTATGAATTTAAGACCATAGATTGGGTAAAATATACATAATTACACTTAAACAATTTTAATTAATTCATACAATATCTCACAAAAATCCAAATAAATAACCAAATGATAGATAATTAGTTTCTCAACTAATGAAATTTTTATTAAATAAAATGATGTGAAATTGTAGTCCAACTTAAGATGCAAACACATGGTTGTTCGTGAAATTTTCATAAATTTAAAAAAACTTACAAACAACTATTTACAAGGACCAGTTTGTAATCACAAAAACTTAAGGGAATAATATGCAATTTTATGAAAAAAAAAAAGGGAAAACCATCTTCTTCTTCTTCTTCTTCGTTTAGCGGCTAGGACACAGGAAGGGGGACTGGCGGCAGTGGCGAAGGGTCGAGGCTCGACGGTGGCACGTAGGGTCGGCCGTGAGGCAGTGCGGCTGGGCGCGCACAAAGGCGGTTGGGCGGTGCAGAGGGGCCAAGCATGGACGCTTGCTAGAGGAGAGGGAGAACCGGCGAGGAAGACAACGACTAGCTGGTGGTTGGCGAGAAGGCTGGCGGTGGCGGCTGTGCAGAGGCTCGCGATGGCGGCTGGAGGATCTCCGCCGCTGGTGGGGTGCAGGATGGTGACAGCGGCGCTGCCGGCGTGATGGAGGAAAGGGGGGCCGACGGTGCATTGTAGCTTCTTTTTTTATTTTTTTTTTAATTTTTTTTGAAAAAATCTGATGTGTTGTGATGTAAATTTTTAAATTAATTTTTTTCTTAAACCAGGAGTAAATAAAGGATGCAAATATGTTGAAGTGGTGATGGTGATATGCTTAAAACAAATGAACAAATGAAGGTATTTGGTTGGTGATGTGTTGTGAGAAAATGAAAATGTTGATGAATGATAAAAACTGGGATAATTAGCTACGATGGAAGCGGGCGCTTGTGATGTGCTCACGAGAAGCACGATCTTCGCTCGAATTGTCGACAAGCGATGAGCAGCGCGCACGTGCGGCTGCGATGTTGTCCAAAATGCTAATAGATCTCACTAGAGAGATGGCTGCCGTCGCTCGATCGTTGTTGCGTCACTGTCACCGATTCAACTCTGGAAACTAGGCTCTCCTCACATAAAGATGTATGAAAGGCAAAAATGAGGAGAATGGGATGTATATAAAGAGAAAAAAATGAGAAGTTACGAAAGTGGTGCAGGGGAGGTTAATAAAATGGTGGAGTTGAATTAAAAGTTAGAAAAAATGGTGGAGTGTTAGAGTTGAATGTGTTGGTTATTGTAGAGAATGGAAATTAAATAAAAAAATAATAGCCTACTTTAAGAAAGTGAATAAATAAATGAGAAAAATTAGAATAGAAGATTTACAAAAGTAACTCCATAAAGACTCTATGTACATGGATTTTTTTACTTTTCTAGTTTTAACTTTTATTGTGTTTTCAGTAAAAGATATTTAAAAAATAAAAATATAATAAAATAGTAGAAATAAAACAAAACACAAAAATGTTTTTTTGGATTTTTAGTAATTAAGAAAAGTAAAATAACAAATGGAAAAAATGTACAATACATATAATGTACACTTAGGTCTTAAAACCCAAATTTTGCAAACGAGCTCCAATTTTAATGAAACCACTTTCATTGGATAGATAATTTTCTAACTTAAATTTTAAAAGTGAGTTTGGTGAATTTGGAGTTCATACGGAGCTGAAATTTGGCCAGGAAGTTGGATTTTACAGCTTTTTTTATTTGTGGGATCGAGGATTATTTATTTGAGATAAAATTTATTTTGCATTTTTGTATTTTTATGAACATTTTTATAAACAAGTTGGAGAAAGATTTAGCCAAAAAAGATTTGAAATGAATTTATTAAAAATAAATAAAGTTTTGAGCTATATATAGGTGAAAAACTCCTTTATTTTGTGGCTTTTTATTGTTAATTTATTTTGTACAATATAATACACAATAATTAATGTATTTTATTTAAAATAATCATTTTGTTTATTTATTGATTTTATGGATATTTATTTGAGATTTTACTCGGGAATTTTGCTAAGATTAATATATTGAGATGATGAATCACATATTCATCACCAAGCTCCAACCTTCAGACTTTATTTAGACTTGTTCAATTGTATACATCATTCCGAAAAATGCAGATGCCATGCAATGCAAGAAAATCTTCTTGTGAAATTATTTTTTTGTTTTTGAACTTTTTTTAGAATTTTGAAAAACATTTTGCTATTTTTATGCTATTTTTTGAAAATATTTTGCAAATTTTAATAGATTTTTGAAAACTTTGAAATTTTTAGGGATTTTTAATGAAGGTTAATGAAAGAAGTATATATATATATAAATATTTATACAAGAGCGCATGTATATTTACAAAATGAGTGTATAATTTATACTGTAAATTTATACAGATGGTAGTTGTTATTCATAGGTTTATGTACAAGGGTTATATATATTTATATAAAGAATTTTATTTGTTACAATTATATATAAAGTTCTCAAAATAGTTTGAAAATAGTTTTACAAATATTTTGAAAACTTTATTGGGCAAATAATTTCGACAAACAGTTTATAAACATTTACAAAGATTGAAAATCATTTTGCAAAGATTTTTCAAATGGTATATATAGATTTTTCAAAATATTTTTACAACCATTTTCCAAATCATTTGCAAATTTATTGTTCAAAAATTTTATTCAAACCAATAAATAAAATTTAGGAAATATTTACACAGGATTTTACAAAAGTTTCAAAATGTTTTACAAAATTTCTTCAAACAATTTTCAAAAAAATTTTCATGTCATTTTATATCCATTTTTTCTAATCATTTTATAATACATTTTAATCTAATTTATTAATCATATTTACAAAGAATTTTGAAAAGTGTTATACATGATCTGGGTGTACTCTTTACAATTGATTAATCTTATACCCTTACCCAATATAGTATTTTAGCCATATTATTTAAAATACAAAAGTAGGAGTTGTGGATAAAGTATATATAATGTATATATGACCCCCATATACTTAGCTTGAGCTATGTCCTCATAGTGATCTAAAAGAAAAAGAAAGACATAGCTTCTGTTGAGTATAGGAAAGTCTATACTACAATGACTAAAAGAATGAGAAGTCGATCGTACCCCCATACCTAGGATCAACTAATCCTAGGTATAACATATTGTACACAAAATGGGGATGATCGAGAGTAAGGATTAACATATCAGCGGCTCAACTTGTCTCCCCCTATACTTAGGGTGAAGGATCCCTAAGAATATAACATAAATCAGGTGAGGAGACAAGTGAGGGCACCGCATGAAAATGAAAAATAAATAAAGAAACTAAAGATAATAGAATGGGCATAATCACTCCCCCTATAATTAGGGTAAGAGATCCCTAAATATAAGCAATGACGGGAGTGAGTGATGAAACAAAATGAAGAAAGAACACTCGACTCAACCACCTCCCCTATACTTAAGGTAAAGCACATCCTAAGCAATGCAAACACATAGATCAAAGTGGTTGAGAGAAACGATATATTGTATGAAATAAATGAAAGAGAGAATGTGCAAGGTGGGGAATGTACAATGATCAAGAAGGTAGAAATCGTACCTTCTTACGCGACTGCTGAGAAATGGATCTAACAAGATACATGTCGTTATCAGGGTCAACAATTGACGAAGTCCGATCATGATCGACATGGTACGGATCCTCAGTGGTATCAAAACGAAAAGACATGAACTCATTAGTGGAAGTAGTAAGGTCAAGTTCGACCTGGGAAGTCTCTATTTTTCCTGCCCTTCTAGTAATGTATCTATGGTGTAAATGTTACGGATCTCATCAACACATCGCTACACACAAGAATAGGGGACACAAAGGTCTATGCTTTTTGAGTCTTCCCCCTTGAAAAGGATTTTTTAGATCTCAGTATCATCCATGGTAAAGCAAACATGTCTGATCTCAACAACAAGGCCATAGTCCTCTGAGTCGGCTGACACAAGTACACTCTCGTCAAGGGTAGGTTTCTAAGTGGCATCGGATGCAGTGATCGTCTCAATTAGAACACTCTTGTTGTGGGAACGAAAGCATATCTCTCCAAATCCATAATCAAAAATGACCTTCACAATAGTGAGGGAAGATCGACCTAGGATGATTGCGGTGCACTCCACAAAGGTGGAGGTCTCCATGGGTAATACAACAAACTCTATAGTGTGGCTCAAGCCTTAGATCTGAATGGCAACACTTCCAAGAATACCCTTCAACCTCTTTATTAATCAGTCAGCAAATTGACAAATCATCCTGGTTTTCTTGAGAGGCTCAAGATTGAGTGTCTCGACAAGTGAGAAGGGTAATATATTAATTGATGCACCATTGTCAAGGAGAGTGTGATCAAAGTAATGGTTAGAAATGACACATCTAATGAAGGGTGTACTAGTGTCCGTTACCTATTGGGAAGATGGTGAGTGATGGTAAGGGCAGTGTCAATGGTAAGAATGTGGTGCTCAGTCATGCGAGATATCTTCCTTTTCTTGGGTGGGTGGGAACTCTAGTGTGTGTATGTGTGGGCAAAGTGGGTGGCACATTTGCCCTCTCCTCACAACCAGTCCTGGATAGTTGTCTCCCATTATTGTCTTCTTGGATTTTTATATTTTGTTCATTTTTTGTATTTTTTGTGACTGTGATCTCCAATGGGTGGCCTCTCGTGAATCCATCACATCAGAAGGCGAAGCAACATTGTGAATCTTATTTGGATCAGCGAAGTTCTCCATCATCTTCTGCATTTGATTCACTAACCAAGTCACATAGTTAAGAGTCAGTTCCAAGGGAGGACAATCCAACAGTTGAGTACCATGTGGGGGTGATGGTAGGTGACAAAACTGTGGTGGTGGATAATAGTCAAAATTGGTCGCTGAAACTATGGGTGCTATGGATATGTACAAGAACAAAAATTCAGGTAAAGAGGAATCCGTGAAGTCTAGATAAAAGTTAGCTCCAGTCAGCCATCTCAGAATTCAAGAGGCAATATTTGGGAGAGCACGATAGTCAAGTAAAATATGAAGGAAAAAGGTGCAAATGTGTAGAGTGATCAAACACAAAAAACCAAGTGATTAAACACACAAAACAAACACAAATGACAACCCCTCAATTCACCTACTCAACACTGTGAAGACCGTGAATGTTTAGTATTTTATCTTTTCAATTTTAAAGTTAGATGACAATACAATTATTTGCAAGCTCACAGGTGTAGTCTCCTAGAGTGGTTGTGTTCAAGTTTGTGTAGCACACCTACTAGAACATTGGACCACTTCATCTAAGGTCGGAGGTAAGTGCTTGTAGTAATAACATCGCCCAAGAGCCGACCCAAGCCCTTAAGGCACAAGTCCAGGGATGGAGGCTCTAATCCTTATGTGTACGTGCCTCACTCAGTTGGAAATGTACTTGTGACAATAAGGGGGTTACTCTCCCAAAATAATGATATTTATCCTTTACATTTAGTTTTAGGGTCGAGTTCAGTTAACAATCCCAATTTTATTGGTTATCATTTTTTATCTTTTTGAAAAAGAAAAATATCTAACGAATTTTCTGATTCCTTTTATTGCCTAAATCCAAGAAAACAAGGGAAGAGTTCAGAAACGTTGATGCATGAAAAATCAATCAATGAGGATGTTAGAAATAAGGATGCGTACTTGACTCCAGCATTCTATATACAAAGTGGTCTGTGCATAAAATGAAATCTATCCTATATGTGCGCAAGAGAGAACCGTCCTAACAGGAACTACAACTCAAGAAGCACAAATTTATTAATTTGACTAAGTCCAACGATCTATAGGAACATAGTTCTTTTAGGTGTGTGGACCTAAGTGTACCTGGCTCACCAAATAAAAATGTAGAACTAGGGGCTTCAAGCACACAAAACAAAAGAAAAGAAAGTGAGAAACTCAAAACGCAGGAAATAAAATAAAATAAGGAGAAATATAGGGAGAACAAAAAGTATAAGGTGAGAAAAATATAGAAATATTGAGTAGGCCTCCAAGTGAACAAAAACATGGTAAAATAGGCATGAATGTCCAAGTGTCCAAGTCTATGTATTATTACAAACTATATTACAAAAATAAAAGTCTCTCTCTTGCAAAAAACTACACTAAAGCAAGTCTGCTCTTCTCTTCTCCTCAATCTTCTCTCCTGCTCTCTCCTAACAACCAACAAAGAAGGGACCGACCTCTACTCTACTTGCTTGCCTTGGCCTCCTAGAAGACCCTCCTCGCGTAGCGGGACCTCAATTAATAAAGCAATTCTTCTATCCTTTCTCCTGGTTGGTCCACATGGACCAACCAGGATCCTCCCTTCATTAACCCCAAGTCAACTGTACTGACTTCAACTGCCTGACTCTTGTTAGAGTCACAAGGAGGATTCCTTGTCATTATTTCTACGCCTCCTCCATGTCACCATTTCCCTTAAGCAACTCACCCTCCTGCAACCTACTCATCCTTCTTCATCGCAGACCCCATACTTCTCACCTACCACCTCCAGATCACACGCCATCTTCCCTCGAACTCACCCCCATAGCCATGTGTATAAAAACCCAACACCGCCCCCTTTTGACATTTTTATTCCCTTTTACACACTAGAGCCCTCAGATCATTGCATTCCTAGTTTGAGATTGGTGACAACATTCTCGCCAAGCGATCTGAAACATGCCCGAGGTGGTAGATGTGGTGATCTAGCTCCGTCAAGCTTTGCTCTAGCAAGCTTCCCTGCTCGAGGTATCTCACTTGTTAGAGCTTCTAGTGTTAGGATTTTTGATTGCTTCTCATTAATGCATCTTAGTGTAGTTGTTAGTTTAGTTAATTAGCGTCTATGTTAGCCAAATTTTAGATTGTTAGATTTGTTGGAGCTTCTGCTCCAACTTAAATCCACGTATTCTCTGACTATGCCCGACTTCCATTTCCACTCATCATTAATCCCCTACATTTTCACTACAATACCAACTCATTCCACCCTTGATTTTGCACGAATTGAGGTCCGATGAGCTGCTCTCCTCTGCCTTCGCCTGAGTTCTTTCATCCCCTTCACATACATTCGCAGTAGCTTCAATAACAAAATGAGGAGATAGCCCTAGGTCCCCTTGATCTTTTTGTGCCAGAAGAAACACTTGAGGAGCCCCCTAGAGAAGCATTAACACTCAAACCATGAACATCAGGAGCTTGAAGCTCTAGGCCCCCCTCCAAAGGGGCCCAAACTGATTTAAGCCATCTTCCAAGTGCGCGAGAGCTCCAGGAAGAGAAGGAGCCCATCAATAGTAAAAGAGGAGGACGAAGGTAGGAAATACAATCGATCATAGCTCATTCAGGTTGATCTTCTTACGAGTTCTTCCAACGTGCCTCCCAACCATTAGATTGACGAGCGAGCCTAGATCTAATCTGGGTCCTTGAATTTAAATTGAATCGAAACTCTTATATGTCGTTGATTGTGCTAAGTGGAGCATTGTGAATCACCTAATAGCACACATTTAGTGTGTAATTTAATTAGTAACCCTCATGCCTTTTTGTATTTGCACAACAGTCTCGTAAATATTAACTTAAGTGTTAAATTTTGTGTAAAAATTTAACAGACCCCTAGCTTTATTGCATATTGCATTGAGGTCCATGCCAGCTCACCTCACATGGCAACCCACATGAGGTGGGCAAATTGTAAGGAAGCCCTTCTAGCTCCTTGTATTTATATTTAGTACATTAATGTGTAAATTAAATGTTAATATTTCCGGTATTTTTGCATAGAGCCCCCTCCAGTATATTTGTATTGCATAAATGCCCCTTCTAGTATTGTAATTACTTATTTATATTTCTATTTTATTTAAATAGCTCTTGTGCTCTATAAATTTTAGAAAAATTGTGGGATATGCTTTAAATGATTTTGATGCACACTCATAATTTTTACTTGTCATTTTTTTGTATTTCCTAATTATTAAAAATAGATTAGGAGCTATTTATTCCTTGTTTGCCTAGAAAAATAAAAAAAATTAGAAAACATACTTTAAAAATTCCAAAAAATTATAGTATATATTACTATATATTACAACTTAGACCAAAATTCATAAAAAAATATAAAAGAAAAACCTTAAAATTGTAAACCCTAAAAATCTCATAAAAATTCTGCGAAAATCCAAAACATTAGTTTTCTTTTGTATATTTTTATTTATATCATACACTACATATTAAAAATAGTTTTTAGAATTTTTAAAGTATTAATTTATTTTTAAAACCCAAAACAATTCAGCCTATTTCCTATAACTATGTTTTTTATATTTAATATAATTAAAAATACATAAAAATTAGAAAAAATTTACAAGGAAAATCACAAAAATAGAGAAAATGTTAAAAAGACAAATTTTTTTTATTTTATTTAAATTAACAATATATAGCTATATTAATAAATATAAAATTCTATATAGACTTTTTATACTATATATTATGTATATACTTATTATTAACTATAATACCTAATATATACTTGAACCCTTAAAATAAAAAGGACTGTTCTTGTTTATATTTCCTATATTTTTACATTTTTAATTATTATATATATCAAATAAAGTGTTTATTATATACATATTACTATATAGGTAAATATATATTTATTATATCTTTAAAGAGAAAAAGAAATTTAAAAAAATGCAAAATTAAAAAGAAATTGAAAATTGAAAATTTAAAAATAAAAAAAGATATAAAACATTAAAAATCCAAAATATATAATTAAAACCCCACAAAAATTTTTAAAAAAAAAGTACAAAAATAATTATTGTTTATTTTTATTGATAGACAATAATTACCCCTATCTGCGACTTGATCTCAGTGGTTTGACCTCTACACATGTCGTATATACACATCTTTATGTAGGGTATAATAAATTTCACCCTGCATCTTTCTTTAATGCATTATCAATATAAGGTTGATTGTTTATCGATGTGATTGTTCACGAGCTGAGTGTCGAGAGAGGTACGATACAGCAATTGTTGTATCTGACTTCTCGGACACCACATGCTCCTCCAAGATCGGACGTTAGGCTACTCTGAGCGATCTCATCAACAAAATGGTTTTATTGCTGGCATTGGATCAGATTGTATATATTAATTTGCATTATTTGCTTGTATTTTATTTTCTTGTTATTATTATTTATCTATTTCTGACCTCTTTGTTTGTTGAATTCCTTGCGAAGGACCATGTAATGTAGGCGACCCTTCGAAGAGAATCGGTGCACACAAGCTACGAGGAGATCAACATTTTCTTTGTAGGTTGATAGGATAGAGCAAGAAAGAGAAAAAAGAGAGAAAGAAGAAGCTGCTTGTTTTAGTATATATAAATATATATTATTTTATGGGAGAGAAATTTCATTTTCATAGTTAATTTGTAATAATATACGTACCTTGGACATTTTGGACATTGACACTTTTGCGGGTATATTTTACCAAGTGTTTGTTCTCATGGGGGCCCGCTCGATTTTTCCATATTTTCTTTGCTTTCTCACTTTTGATTCTCCCTATTTTCCACTTGTTTATTTGTTTTTCACGTTTTGATTTTTCCATCTTTATTTTCTTTATTTTATGTGAATGATTCCTTCGATTTTAGGACTTACTTGATCGAGTAATCTAGGTCCAAACACTTAATATTCGGAAATAATATAGATTCTACATCTGAACTTAGATCAAACTTAAATGGTTATGCACGCTAATAACAATTCCTGCTTAGGGCTATTTCATCGGCTTGCATTCCATATAGTGTAGATTTAAATTCTTTGTCCGACATCTTGCATGGAGAGCATTGGGAAGTATTGTGATTCTTATTACTGAACATGCATCATTTGATACAAGGGTGAGATTTCCATCATAGTATCCACTTGTATGACTTTTTTGCTATCTTCCTCTGTTTTTTTCTCAATTAGGAATTAAAGAAAATGCAAAAATCATTAGGCAAATTATTTCGAAAAATACTCAAAAAAGTGAAAATCCAAAAACTAAAATAAGGGATCTGTTTAATAAACTTTGACGAAAATTAAAAATTGTAATGGACATTCATTGTTTTGGGTTCATAAAGCCCACATTGTTGTCATGTACTATCCATACTGAGTGAGGCACGAACCTAGGAAATAGAACCAAAAAACCCAACATGAGTATTGCCTTCTTATTGAATGGATTCATGAAGTATTGGTGATTCTATCATATGTGTGCGAGTAGGTATTCATCTGCTTGCAGACATAGTCTGAAGTATTGAGCTTAGGCAATCCCTTTATTGGGGTATCTATCTCATCATTCCATGTCTGAGTAACCTGTTAGGGGGGACTAGTAGTTTCTCCTATTGGATTCCTCATCTATTCTTTGGCTGGTTAGTGGATCCAAGCCCCAATAGGAGGGATTGTCTTGAAAAAGTGTAGGCTACATTTTACAAAGGAAGTGGAAACTACGAGATACTTTTTTGGTAGTACTCACTCTTCTATAGGGCTAGTCCACTAAAGACTTGCTATAAGATTGCTTGAAACAAAATAAATTGAAAAGATAAGAATAAACTTAGTCTTATGGGTTCACGTGTTGTGTATTGGTGAATCCACTTTTTTTAGTAGTAGAAGGGGAGTTGGGTGTGATTTGAACCATGGTTCTTTTTAAGCGGGAGCCAATACTTCTACACCAGACCATTAAAGGGGTTCAATTGGTGAATCCGCTTGCTTTGTTGTTTGTTTGGATTCAAATTTCAGGTCAAAGATCCAGTCCTATGCACTTACGTCCTTTTTCATTTTATCTGTTTTCATTTCCTCTTACCTCTATCATTTTAAGCCTACTATTATTCTTCTCTTTGTTTCATCTATTGTTCATCATCGTGTTCCATTCCTCATCTATCCCGCTTATATCCAAGATGTCGACTCATGGATTGTTTAGTCGGGACCCTGTCGACACCTACATCGATCCCATGAACTCGACGTCCTCAATAATTCAAGACGATTCCCGAGAACCTAGTTCGGACCTTACAAACCGATCTCCAGACTCCTCGACTTTTTCCTCTATTCAAATAAATCGAGATCACTCTTATCCCACCATTCGCCCTTAGTGGATGGAGATCGATTTCAGTTCATATCAAATACTCCATTCATATCTTTTCATTTAGGTGCCACAGTTTACCAGTCTGATCAGGATACATTTCGTGGTGCAGATTAAGAACCAACAATGGACCCCATTTGGATACGTTCCTTTGAATCAGAATAAGAGATTGCCCCTTAAGGGAAGTGGAAGGGACCGAATGAGCTAGATCAGGGATAACCATAACAAAATGCAGTGGACGTTCAGTTGCTAGCTTCTAACAATCTATCCAGCAACAGTTGACAGATCAAGAACATGCCCAGATCACCATCCAAGACATGTTGAATGACATGGGGAGAGAGAAAACAAAGGAGGAGGAGGAAATAATGATGAATAGGAAGATGGACACCATGGAGGACAAGTGATGAATCTCCACCTCATCACCTTTATTCTATCATTTTGGCATAAAAAACCGTAGCTAATGCATGTAAATATCATTATTTTATACAAATTAATATTCTTTATTTATTCTATTTATTGTATATAAAATATTTTTTAATGCCAAAATTATAGAATAAAGGAAAGAAAAGAAAAAGAATAAAATACCAAAGGTATTTTATGACCCTTAACCCCAAGACCAAGTCAAGAATTGATTGGTTGACAAGGAATAAAGTAGGGGGAGATAAGGGCCAAATATATATTAAAATGTCATTCTTTTATTCATCAACAATTCATTTTTGGGAGCTATTTTATTTTCTATTATTTATAACTCAAATAGAAAAATTTTATACATGAAAGTTGTAGATAATAATATATAGAAAAATACAAAATTAAGTTTGTACAAAAATAATATACAATGTACATTTTATGCTCAGAATAAAAAGCCAAAACCCAAACTTCCCAGACCCATTTCTCCTAAATAAAAACTCAAAATGTATCAAAATCATAACTTTAATAGTATATAACTTTTAATAAGCTATTTAATGAAGTTGGTTTCATTTAATTTGGAGTTAAGGTGTGAAAGTTAGGTTTCAGACCCCTATTGTACCATATACCTGAAAAATATTCATTTTATTTATTCTTTAGTATTTTTATAATTTTATATTTTTATAATTTGTAAATATAATTTATAATACATGTTCATATTTAGAATAAAAGAAAACCATAAATAAAACATAAAAATAAAATACTATACATAAATACATAGATGAAATATTTATAATTATACCTATATATTTAATACCCCTATTTAAGTGTACATAATAGATCAGAAAAATATAATAAAAATATATTTATGTGTATGAAAATAAGTTATAAATATATAACTTATGAGAATAAAATAAGAAAATAAAAAATAAAAATAAAAAATAATGTACACAAAACATAGATAAATATACCTATAAATATACCCTTAAAATATAACTTGTAATAAATAAGCTCATAAAAATAAATAAAAATCATAATAAAAATCGATTAAAAACAATAAACATTTTTTATTTCATAACCATAATTCAATAAAATTATTTACTATTTTTAATTCATTTATTTTTGAATAAAAGTTCGATTTTATCGCGACTTGGGCTTGTGTGACCCAATCGCATGGCTTGGACTGTTGACTCCTGGTCAACTACCTGTCTTTCATTCTAACTTCTATTAGAACCTCGAGCACCCCGTCTTCTCTGCCTCCACCCGAGCGCTCTATTCGTCCTTTCTCCTCGAGTCCATCATGGATTCGGTTCCCATCACGAATGTGATCCATGCATACTCATTAGATTCACAAGCCTCAGATCTAACCCCAAATATTGGATTTAGCGTAAATGAGCTGGACCGTGTGATGTACTTAGGTGAATCAATCCAAGCTGTTGAAACGCACAGATAATGGGGGTAATTAGCATATCTAAACCTCACCTTTTTTCTTTTTATTCATTAGTCCTGTAAATAAATTTTATGGTGTAAAAAATTGGAAATTTTGTAGAGTATTTATTTGTTATTTCGTATGGGTCCTGTCCAGCTCAGCTCATGTGTCGTCCCATATGAGTTGGGCAAATTGCATGTGTACCCTTGCATTTTTAAATTGTAAATAATCCACAAAAATCAAATATAAGTTGTATATTTCTGGGAACTTTGCATATGTGCCCCTAACTTTAATTTTAATTACAAATATACCCTCACAAGTACATGTATTTTTGTGCTTGAACTTCATTTATTAAAAATTAGTATCCGTGCTCCACAATTTATGCAAAAATAGGTTAGTTGTTGATGAATACCTGATTCTCTTTCTTTATTCTTTTATTTTATCTATTTATCTTGGCAAAATAGCATGTAAATACCTGTAAATACAATAACATAGCATTATGCATGCATTCTTAATATTGCATAATTAGCATGTATTTGTGCAAAAACAAAATAATAAAGGAAAAGAAAAAGGAAGGAGGTATTCGAAATAAGTACAAAGTGACCCAAACCCAAGAGAAGGTCGAGCCTTGACACGATCGCCAAATAAAACAAGTAGAGAGAGATAGGGCCTACTTTGTATTGTCAATAGCACCTATGTAAATAAATAACTATTTTTGACAGAATAAAAGTAAATCAGTCTCTTTACCTCATTGTATATTTTTCTAATAATAATATAAAAATTAAATAAAAATAAAAAGTTAAATAAAAAAATTCCTCTCTCATTGTACAAATACACATGTATATATGTGACGTCCACCATTTATTTCATACTTGTAAATAATTTTTTTAAAAAAATAAAAATTCTTTTATACCCCTAAAATATGCTATAAATAAATAAAATATAAAATTATGGTATTGTAAAAATAACAAAATAAAAGTATTTGTCCGTAATACATAGGTATATCAAACCTGTATAAAACACCATATATTGTATATACACTAATTTATTTTTCACAAAAATAAATAAAAATCACAGAAAAACTCTTTAAAATTGAACATTTTTCATTTTATACATTTTTTGTTTTGAAATAAAGTACTGTTTTTTATTGAATTTATAAATATTTTGTATATTCAATTTTTCTAATTGGTCCAGACCGAATGTTGACCTCTGGTCAACGCCTTCCTCTACCTGGGTCGGACCCATATAGTGTTCGCCGGAGCATCTTCTCAATTTTCTCCAGCCCGCCTCTGTGCTCCGTTTTCCTCGAGGTTTGGACCCGATAATCCCCATTCATCCGACATCCTCGTAGGCCCCTTGGCTGATCTGGATCACTCTAGGGTTACGCGCTTTTCACCGATCTTTCTGAACCCTGGAGCAATCTATAAAATCTCTTCTTCCACCTCCTGGCATTGTAGCTCATGCCTCGCTCCTTCTTTCACCCCTATACTCCTTCGATTGAGTGATAGATGCCGTAGAGAATCACGCAACTCAACTACGTGGCCGGAGTCCTCCGCCGCATCCAGCCTCCCTGCCTGCCACATCACGGTCGAGGCCACGACTCTGCCTCTCCGCTCCACCTGAAGTTGTTGAGTTCATCAGCACCCTCAAGTACGCTTCTTTCGACTCCATTTTTCTTGTCCATCAAATCCTTCCTTTCGCCTCCGCTGCAATTCATCTGCTCCAACCACCCAGGTCAGAGCCACCTAACCTCATCTTGTCCTTATTGATCGAACCCTCTACGACTGCTCCACCTTGCACTGCAACCTGATCATCCTTAGACTCGACCCTGAGGTCGTGGTTAAGGTCGAGATCTCCTCCTACCACCTACGTCAGAGATCGACTTCCATTCACCCTCACTTCTTTCACCTCTAGCTTCAATAACCTAAACCGGAGCCATGCCCCGAGTCTTCTCTACCCAGTGCAGTGTTGCTCGCGCAGTAGACCGCCTTTGAGCCCCAACTGCTTAGGAGGAGCAGCTCCAGGCGACACATCACCGCCACGTCCATCCAGCCGTTACCGTCTCTACCCGAGCATCCCAATAGTCGCGGAGCACTCTCACGATGCTACTGGTCTCCTCCAATCCTTCATCCGACTATTAAATCTCCGATGACGCTCAGGCGAAGTTCACAGGACGCCTGTTCTTGTGGCCACCTCCCCCACCGCCGGATGGGGGCCCTCCTACAAGTTTGCATCCTAGCCGCCCGATAAGAAGGTTGTTGCGGCCGTTAGAACAACACAGTACCGTCAGATCCAGTCGTACGTCCGCGACAACCTTTGCACCGTTAGATCAGCTGGCCGCAGTGACCAGGGTCGTACGACCTTGACACCTTCATGCGTGTCACATGCCTCCTCGGGATATTTTGCATTTTGCACCCCCGCACTTTTATGTTTTATTATTTAGTTCTGTAAACAAAGTTGTAGTTTGGTTATTTTGCATATGGACCCTTGCTCTTTCTAGTATTTGTATTTTAGTCCTATTTGTATGAACTCACGTGCTATCCTACGTGCATGTCTGGTAGATTTACATGTTTTATACTGAACTTCATGTATGTTATGCTTTGAATAGAAGATTTCTGATAATTGCATTTATACCCCCGTGCGTGAATTTTTGAGCATGTACGTGAATACCCTGGGATTTTTGCATTATTCATCCTGAGCTTTTCATATATGTTATCAGTTAGTCTAGAACTTTATTATAATTGCAATTAGGTCCCTACAAGTTGTGTGTGTTGTTTTTAATCAAATAATTATCAAATTAATTTTAAAAATTACATAAAAATTATTGTTAGCTCCTGCTAACATGTAATATTTATGGTAATTTTTGTGAATTAATTTAATATTGTTTGATATTTTATAAAAATAAAAAATACGTAAAAATTACTCGATCTATTTTATAAAATACATAAAATTATAAAAAATGTTTTAAAAATTACAAAAAGAATTAGTTTGTGCTTGTCTTTTTGTGCTTTACCTTCAATAGCATTTTTGTGCTGAAGACACTTATAAAAACGTTAAAAATTACAAAAGAGTCAAAAAATTATAAAAATCATTAAAAATCCTAAAAAAATAAAAAATAGGATTTCAGTTTCTGTTGTTCTAATTTTTTATTTAGTTTTTCATAAAATTCACAACCAGGACAGTGGGGTACTTTTAGTATTTTAAATTGGTATTTTAGTCCAGGCTTTATATTGTTTTCCCTTTTTTTTCCTTTGTTTGATTTTTATAAAATCATATAAAAATTAGAAAGATCCCAGAAAATCATCAAAATCATCTGAATATTTGGAAAACATAAAAATATTTTTATTCTTGATGCTTGAGTATTTTTAGCCTTAATAAAAACTGCAAAGGCTTGCTTGTGTGCTTGATTGCCTTATCACCTTACTTGTTTTCCTTCATTTAAAAATATAAAAATATGCAAAAGTAAAAATAAATAAAAAATATGCTTTTATTTATCTGAAAACTGACTACTTTGTAGGTTTACTCGTGCTCCTTGAGTTCGACCTTGGTCGCTATACCCGTTTAAAATAAAATATCAGAGACCACTAACATTGTTTTGGGTGCTTTATCTGTTGTTTATTATCTGTTGTTTACATGGTTTCTATTTTTCTTGTTGACTTAGCCTTGTGATTTGGGTCACAACGACCTTCCGATTATTTCATTCCCTAACCCGCGTCTCTAAGGCATGCCATTAGAATGGCATCGTTGTCAGGGAGCACGGCTTAATAGTCGCTTTTTAGCCTTTTCTTTTTATTTTATTTTTATCTCTATTTGTTATAATAGTTTTCTGACCCGTTTCTGTTTCAATTTTCGTGCGAGGAACCGTCTGAGGACACTTTGGAGGAGACACACACCTGAGGAGGAGCAGAAGCAATACAGGAATCTGTTATAACCTTTAGAGTAGTTTTAGAGTAGCAGTAGAGTAGTTTTTCATTTCAACAGACTTCTTTATTATTGTTGTAATAATTCAAGACCTCTGGACACTCTTCTCTCTTAAACTCTCATCGGTGTCTATTTCACCGAGCAACTATGTGCTCGGGGGACCTCACAACATTTTTCACATGTTTTGTTTTATCGTATTTTTTTCTATTTGATTCTCGAAGAATTTGACCCTTAGACTTATGATTTTATCTTGATTGTGACGTAAGCACCATAAGGCCCGATCCCTAATTATTTGCTTGCACCTATAGTTCGTAATTAGACCTTATTAATAATTCATAATAAAAAGTTAATTTGACTGATTGAGAGGTCACATGCCGCTAGAGGCCGTATACAGCGCGTGCAGGATCCGTTGTGGTGGACACCGATCGACATCTGAGATTGGACATAGACCTCTCTCTCTCTCTGATCAGTTAACTATTGTGCTTCACGATGCTAGAAATTGCTCGTCTTAAGGCTGATTTCTCCGTGCATCATTTAGATTAGTTTTGATTCTGTCTTTAAATTTATGCATTGATCACCCTGCATGTAGAGTGTTGGAGTCAGGTACACATCTCTTACTTTGAATGCATCATAGTGTTTGATCGTGCATCGCCTTTTTCGACTTCTCCCCCAGTTTTTGGACTTAAAATAATAAGGAGATCGAAAAATTCGTTAGGTGTTATTTTTATTTGAGAAAATACATAAAAAGTAAAAATCATAAAATCAGGAATGTTTAAGCAAACTTGACCCTAAAACCCACCTCACATTAATATATTTGTTTTGGAGAGAGTCACCTCCTTATTATTTGGTTTGCTTGAGTGAGAGAGTGACCCACACACTAGTCTAGATCCACACCTGAACATCCGTTAGACTACTGGTCTTGGGGTTAGTCGTTCTCCAATGAGGATCTCTCCAGTAATCAGTAAAGAAGACCGTGATATCCTTAACAGATTAAACTGATCAGGTAGCCGGTAAACGGTCCGTAATTCATACTAGGTGGGAAAGATCTAGCTTTTGAATTAGGCAAGTCTCTTGGGAGCATCAGGTTCCTACCAGCTCGCTTAATCGCTTTGCAAGACTAATTTATTACCTAAAATAAAATCAACAAGATAATTGACCTATCCTTTACGGTCATCAGCTCGGGTTGAGTAGGTGAATCAGGGGTTTTGTCTTATGATCTTATTTGCTTTCCAGATCTCATCCGCACCCATCCCCACATCATGATGATGGGTCGGAGGTCCCTTAGACTACCTTTGGTAGACCTGCTCTCGAGAACTCCACCTCATTCATCTAGGTAGGTTCCGGTGAGCCTCTACCCACTCTCCGAACCTGAGTTCGATTCTGCCATGTTCCCCCTCGATCGCCCGTCTTCCACTCCTGAGGTGCCCGAGCAGAGACCAGCACAGATATTTGTTCATTTGACGGTACCTGAGTTCGGGTCTTTTGCCTTTGTAGAGATCTGCAAGATGGCCAGCAGTGAGGAGCACACCGATGGACAGTCCCAGGGTTTGACATATGTTCTAGATCTGGGCACCGTCAACAACACACTTCTAGTCTCCCTTGAGATGATGCATAGACAGATTAGAGATCAAAGAGACTTTATGGATGAGGTGCGTAGAGAATTAGCACAGATGCAAGTCGACAAAGATCAACCAGGCAGTGGAGATATCCCAGCACCTGGAGGAGGAGCCGACAGATACCCAGAGGATTAGCCTAAGCCAGTCAGACAACCGCGACCGATGAGGCAGTTGTACAGCCTTGGTACATCCCTCACCCATCGTTGGATCCAGCTCCTTGATATTCTGGGTGACTTCAAGCTTGACCCCTAGACCATTCATCTCTTGCCCATGTTCCATGGGCTAGCCACCAAGGAGCCGCATCTGCACTTACAGGAGTTTGAGATGATCTGCAGCACGGTCCACGATAAATTTGTGGATGAGGATACCATAAAGATGATAACATTTCCATTCCCACTCGTCGATAGAGCAGCCTACTAGTTGAAGCATTTAGGGAGATACATCACTACTTGGGAGCAGCTCCGGATCAAGATCTTGAACAAGTACTATCCACTCCTCCAGACCAATGCAGCGAGGGCTCTGATCAACAATTTTACAATGATCCCTAATGAGTAGTTCTATGAGGCGTGGGATCGTTTCCATGTGATCATCGATCAGTGTCCACATCACGACATATCAAAGCCCAATTTAGTACAGTTTCTTTTGTGGGCTAACACCGGAGCTGCAGGGGCTTGTCAACGCTTCTTGTGGGGCTCCAACTTCGCCAAGGATGAGGACCAGGTCTGGGCCTTATATGAGAAGATGGTCGAAAACTACACTGTGATGTCCCAGACCCGAGTCTATATGCAGGGGAAGCCCCTTCCACATGTCATGTCCTATCAGAGATAGCATGGGTTGATGTAGGTCCATCCACTTCGTCGTCAGCAGCAGCACAGGCAGAGTCGTTGGCAGCTGACATGGGTATCATCAACGAGAAGTTGGACCGTATAGAGATTATAGAGAATAAGCAGTGCCAGGGCATGACGCAGATTGACCAGTTGGCACAGACCCTCAATGACCTGAAGACCCAGATCATGTGTCTCCAGGAGGCACATACGACTTCTCAGCCCCGTCTCAGGTCACAGGCTGATCCTAGCATCAGCAACTCTTCCCAGCATTCCACCTAGTACCACCAGGTTTACCACATCAAGGTGGAGCTAGTTCAATCATTGCAGCAGCAGTACTCTCTACCACCACCAAGATCAACCACTGGTAGTTCTTCCCCTTTGCCCTTACGAGCAGGAGACGTTGATGAAGTCAACAGGATTTGGTATGACTGGCAGCTCGGGATCCGTCATGATCACCTCAAATTCAGGTGGTCTATCAGAGGCACCTCATCCCAGCAACAACCTCCAACTCAGGGTGGACAATTCAACCACCAGCAGCAGCCCCGATACTCCCACCAGCCACAACCATATTACCAGTCAAGTCCTCGTCCCTACCAGCAGGGACAAAAGTGGAGGCAACAGCCTCAACAGTAGTTCACACAGCCACCCCCTCACAAGTTCCAGCAACAACCTCATTTCCAACGAGGCAACCCATCCGGTTCTCATGGTCTAACCTTTGAGAACCCGACCCTTGATGATCTATCCCGCCTACTCTCAGACCAGCAGGAATCCTTTAGGCGGGAGATGGATGAGTTTCGCCAGGAGATGACGAATATCATAAAGGACAAGGCCGCCATACCTGCTCAGATCAAGCCCAACCCCGAACAACCTCAAGAGAAAATCTGAGCAGGTACTGTTTACAGAGACCACCACACCTAGTGATTCATTAGGCAATATTTCTTCATACATATTTGATGTTGACTTTGTGACACTTAGGAGAATTAGGATGCCAGCCGGCAGTGCCTCGTCTGAGCGACGACACCGTGATGAGCGATGAGTGCCAGATAAGGAGGACATCCGTGTTAATGTCGCTGATGATGGTGGTGCTGACACCACCAAGAAGGATGATCTAGTCGACAGTACTGAGGCCATCGCTTCTCCAGATGCAGTAGGTGGTACTGATGCCAACATATCAGATGATGCTGAGCTAGAGCACGGTGTTGATGTCGCGAAGACCGATGACGTGGGTGGTACTAATGCCACCATTTCTATTCCAGTTGTGTTTCCTCCGGTTTCTATATCTCAAGACAGCATGAAAAATACCAAAAAAATAAATAAAGGAAAGGTTTCTTAATCTTCGAGTCCATATGCGATGCTTGATGAACATTGTATGGACTCCATTCCCTCTCAATAGAAGGAACCTATTCTTAGCCTTCTATCTGAGGAGGGCCCAGCTATCCCCTTCCCTCAAGCACTCTGCTTGGCAAAGGGGAATAAAAAAGAAAATCCAAAAAGAAACCAGTAGTTAGAGTTCATCCAGCAGATGATAGACAGATTTCACATTCAGCTGACTCTACAAGAGGAACTTGAGCACATTCCTCTCTTCTATAATAACTTGAGAGAGAAGACCACTATTCGTAGGAAGAGAAGGAACCATCAGGCAAAGATCCATGTGCTCCGTCGTGCCCCCTGTTTCACCATCCAGAACCGTCTGCCAGCCAAGAGGTCAGATGCAGGATCTCCATATGTCAGATGCCACTTTCATGAGCAGAGATTCGATCAGATTCTATTAGACAGCGGCTCTTCCATCAACCTTATTCCGACAGCCTTACTCGATCGATTTGAGTTTGGCCCTCTCCGACAGAGTAGGACAGTCCTTCAGTTTGCTGATCAATCTGTCAAGAGGCCGAATGGGTTGCTAAAGTACGTAGTCATCACAATTCAGGGCTTGAAATTCCCGATGGACTTCGTTGTGTTAGACATGGAGATCTTTGAGTCTGTGACAGATACCCCCATCTTTCTAGGACGATCATTCTTGGCCATAGCCAAGGTGGTGTCCGACCATGATAGCAGGAAGGTGTACTTTCACATCGAGGGTGAAAGTCTACGAATAGAGATGATCATGAGACCAAAGCATGAGATTCAGCTTTCTTAGAGCAGTTTAGTGATGCAGAGCAGACGATAGAGGTAGAGCGAGATGTCCACCACGAGTGTAATTTTGTGATCACTAATGATGAAGCTGCTTGGTCTGACCCCATTTCACGGGCCCTTCTCTCACCTTACGACACTACAGATTTACAGCTTCTAGCATAGGAGAGTCCGGAGAGCACACTCTTGATTGAGGACACTTTTGAGGTTGACGACCACATTCCAGATAACAAAGCATATTTCGTTTATTTTGCTTTTGATTCAGATCCATTGGATTCAGACATAGACTGGGATGATTTCGATGATTATTTGCCTTTTCTGATTCCCACAGAGCCAACAGCTAGGGTGGAGATTGAGCCGGCACTGAGTACAGATACACCAGTATGGCCATCTTCACCAGGTATTCATGATCAGTGAGAGTTCTCACATTTAGATCTGGTTGCATTCACTCAGACATTCCAGAAGCCATATTTTCCAGCTCTCAGTTGCCTAGAATTGAAGCCTTTGCCGCAGTCGGTGAAGTATAGTTTCCTTACGGGTGAGCATGAGATTTACTCAGTCATTATCTCAGCAAATTTGACTGGAGAGCAAGAATCTCGTTTGATAGAGGTTCTTGAAAGGTACCGTAAGGCGATAGGATGGAGTGTAGCTGATCTCCAGGGGATAAGTCTAGTCATGTGCTCCCACCATATCTATCTCGAAGAGGACGCGAAGCCATCACGTGAGTTCCAGCGACGGCTGAACCCGAATCTTCGAGGAGTGGTCATTGAAGAGATATCAAAATGTTGGAGCGACGATTTTATCTACCCCATCTCTGACTCCAAGTGGTTTAGTCCATTGCATGTGGTGCCAAAAGAAGACGGGCATCACCATAGTTGTGAATGAGTATGGAGAGGAAATCGCTACCCAGGTCCCCACTTCTTGGAGGGTATGTGTGGACTACAGATGATTGAACCAGGCCACCAAGAACGATCATTTCCTATTGCCTTTTATTGATCAGATTATAGAGAGGCTAGCTGGGAAGAGTCACTATTGCTTCCTTGATGGGTACTCTGGCTATAATTAGGTGGCCATAGCACCTGAAGATCAGAACAAAACGACATTCACCTGTACGTTTGGGACTTATGCTTTCATACAGATGCCCTTTGGTTTATGTAACGCCCCGACGACATTTCAAAGGTGCATGTTCTCCATCTTCTCGAACATGGTGGTTGATTGCTTGGAGGTCTTCATAGGTGATTTCTCGGTCTACAACAATGGGTTTGATGCTTGTCTTGATTGCCTAGACCGAGTGCTTCAGCGCTGCATTGAGGTGCATCTTGTTTTATCTTGGGAGAAGAGTCACTTCATGGTGACTCAGGGGATGGTGCTTGGTCATATCATCTCCAATAGGGGCATGAAGGTTGATCTGGCCAAGGTGGATATCATCAGGAAACTCAATCCACCGTCAAACATGTGGTAGTTGCGGTCTTTTCTAGGGCATGTCAATTTCTACCGATGTTTTATTCATGACTTCAGTAAGATTGCCTGATCGCTTACTGATCTACTGATGAAAGACACCAAGTTCACTGTAGATTATAAGTGTATTGCATCTTTAGAGTCTCTCAGGGCCTATTTGTTGAGGCTCCTATCCTCCAGCCGCCTGATTGGTCTCTCCCATTCGAGATCATGACAGAACGGACGCTTCTGATTTTGCGATAGGGGTTCTGCTATGACAGAGGAGGGATGGATTACCATTTCCCATTCACTATGCTAGCCGTACGTTGGATGTCTCCTAGCAGAACTACATAGTCATGGACAAAGAGATGCTAGCCGTAGTATTTGCCTTGGACAAGTTCAGGTCGTATATTCTCATATCCAAAGTGACTATCTATACTGATCATACCACCATCAGGTACCTCATGGCAAAGAAGGATGCCAAAGCAAGACTGACTAGATGGATCCTTCTACTCTAGGAGTTTGATATTGAGATTAAGGATAATCCTGGAGTCAATAATGTGGTGGCGGATCATCTCTCCCGATTGGAACATCTTGAGGAATATGAGCAGGTTGATCCTATTATACAGACCTTCCCAGTTGAGGCGATCCTTGCTATCACCTCACTCCCATGGTACACCGATATTGTGAACTATCTTGTTGCCAAGAAGATCCACAGGAATGGACCAGGCATCGACTTGAGACCTTTCTCGCGAAGTCCAAGTCGTACCATTGGGAGGATCTCATCCTTTATCATGAATGAGGGGATAGCATCTAGTGTCGATGCATTCCTCATCCACAAGCTTGAGGTAGGAGGACATCATTCTGGGAGGAGAACATGACAGAAAATGTTCCAATCCGGCCTATGGTGGCCTACCCTCTTCAATGATTCTCATGAATTCGTGAAGAGGTGTACTGACTATTAGAGGATGGGCACTTGTGGACAGCATGATATCATGTCGATGCAACCCATTCACTTCTGTGAGGTTTTTGACGCATGGGACATCGATTTCATGGGTCCATTCCCTAAGAGTCAGCAATTCGAGTACATTATGTTGGTCGTTGATTATGTTAGTCATTGGGTTGAGGCCATTCCCACCCAAACCGCAGATGCTAGGACTGTTTATCGATTTTTGGGGAAGAATATCATTTCACGGTTCAGGGTGCCTATAGTATTGATATCTGAAGGGGTGTCTCATTTTATCAATGACAAGGTAAAGGCCCTTGCTAACGAGTTCGGCATAGACCATCGAGTAGCCACTCCATATCATCCTCAGTCCAATGGTCTTGCTGAAGTATCGAATAGGGAGATCAAGACGATACTGCAGAAGGAAGTCCGCCTAGATCGAAAGGATTGGTCCCAGCTTTTGGATTCGTTTTTGTGGGCATATTGGAATTCCTTCAAGATACCTTTGGGTACGTCTCCCTTTCGTCTCGTTTATGGCAAGCCATGCCATTTACCTGTGGAGATAAAGTATAAGTAACTTTGGGATGTCATTGAGATATTATTAGATCCAGAGAGTATAGGAGATCAAAGGAAGGCAGAATTGGTATCCTTGGAGGAGCTTAGAGATATAACCTTCTCGAGTAGCCTACAATATAAGGAGCGAGTGAAGATATGGTATGATTCTCATATCAGCCATAAATAGTTTGAGCCAGATATGAGAGTATGGTTATTCGATGCCAGGTTAAGATTATTTCCAGGGAAATTGCAGAGTAAGTGGAAGGGATCATACTTGGTCCGAAAGGTGCATGACAATGGTATTATCGACATATCTGAAATGCCATCTGAGTCTACCTTTCGTGTTAACGGTCAGCGCCTCAAGCCATGTCTAGATCATGATCCGCTAATCATCGGCATTGCCCCTATTCATTTTGCATGAGATGTGGTCTTTGACTCACATCATTTGCATCTCATGCCTGATTATCATCTTCTTCCGCTCTTTTATAGATCCAATTGTCTATATCACACATTCTTTGTCCAACACCCCATCTCCATCTTATGATTATGCTATACTTAGGGTGTACTTTACCCTAAGTATAGGGGGTGTCAGATTTGTGATTATTCTTTTGATTCTGTTTACCTCTATTTCACTGCTATACTTAGGGATATTTTACCCTAAGTATAGGGGAGGTAGACCCAGTACATTCTAACCCTCGGGTTTCCCCTTATGTACAGTCCTATATACTTACTATTACTTGATCCTAAGTATAGGAGGGAATCACTGGCTTCTATTGATTTTATTCTTTCAATCTTCGTTGTAGTATAGCCTTTCTTTTCAATTCCTTATACTAAGCACGAGTTATGTCTTCTTCATCGCTCTTTGATCACTCTGAGGACATCATTCGAGCTAAGTATAGGGGGATGTAGTATATATTGCATATATACTTTATCCATAACTCGTACTTTGTGTGAGTGCTTTAATAAATAAAATGGCTAAAAACAACAAAGCTAAAAATCACAAAAAAATTAAATTTTTCTTGTACATAAAATTCTTTCCTACACATAAATAGATATTTGTAAAAACTATTTTTGTACAAATGTTTGTAAAAATGTTTTGCTTATGAAAACTTTGTAAAGGTTTTTGTACCAAAATTATGTATATAGTAAACAAAATTTGAAAAATATTTGAAAAATAAAAGTTTGCAAAAACCCATGTATAAATGTTTGTAAATAGTTTGTAAAACTTCTGCATTCATGCATGCATGTATTCAAACATTTTAAATTTTTTTTCCATATTTTCAAAATTTTTGCATATTTTGAAAAATTGCGTAAAAAGAGTTTTGTACATATTTTTATATATGCTTCTGAATCATAGTTGACATTTAAACTAGTCTGGAATTAAATTCGAAAATGGAGCTTGGCTAAGACCTTAATCTACCTAATTATTAGAGGAACCTTATAGGATTTGGGGTTAAGACTTTTCAGGTTCATTAGTGAACTAATTCTTTGAGTCCACTAGGCTGTGTTCACATGTCATCTTGATAAGCCTAAGTAGAACACTTAATAACGCACGCATGACTCTCACAGACAATGGCTTTACTTGGACCATCATCTTATACATAGCTCTCTATGGATGAGGTAGTGAGGAGGCAGTTTTCCTTAGCTTGGGGTAGCATACGAGAGTAGTACTTATAGGAGGAATCTCTCGTCTTCCTTTAGGGAAGGGTGTGCGCCTCAACTTGATCTAGCAGTGTTGAGGTCTAAAGATAGGAGTTGCATGTTGCAATAATGCTTCAAAAGAGGGATAGTCTACTGGACCAGGAAGAAAAAGTCCTTATGTATATGATGCACCATGTAGATATATTGTACATATGCACATTAAAAAAAGTGCAAAATTAAGAAAACTTCAAAAAAGTGGACAGGCCTGATGGAAAATAAAATGCCTGCCAGAGTGTATATAGCAAAATAAAGTAAAGCTTATGTATTACACCTTCTCATCTCATGAAGCTTGCAGCGGGATACTTAGCTACATTGGTTGGGCTCCCAGGGATACGTGGCTACACTAGCCACGCTCCATTCTCTTATTTCCCCCCTTCTTGAGCCGGTTGAATGATGAATCCATGATTCATTAACTTTTCTGTCGCATTTTGTCTTAAAACCCTTAACAAATACATGTAAATACCCACTAATTCTCATATTTTAACAAAATACCATTCATGTGTAAATATTCACTGTTAACCACTAAAATCATGTAAACAAATAAATAACCAGAAAAATAAAGAAAAAGGCAGATTGAATATATGTATATATATACAATATGACTTAAAATATAAATATAGCTGTAAGATATATTTATAGCCCAACCCCTGAGACCAAGTCAGCATGGATTGGTCGACAAACTAAACAGAAGGGGGAGATAAGGAAAGAAAACATAAAAAAATAAATTAACACACACAAATACACTCTTCATTATTTATAAAATAAATACAAAACTTCAAAGAATTTTAATTATTTCATATGAACATATTTTTCACCAAACTCTTCTCCTAATTATTCTTAAAAATGTATCTAAAAATATAAAAATAAGTTAAAAATACTACCCTGTATATATGCCAAGAAACCCAGCCTGCAAATTGTCAAAATCTCAACTTTCGAACATCATAACTTCCTCATATGAACTCCAATTTCACTCTACTCACCTTTAAAGTTCATAAAATAATATTCTCTAATTAATAAAGATGGTTTCATCGAATTCGGAGTCCGTTTGCAAAAAGTCGGTTTTGGGACCAAAAGACAACGGGGTTTCTGGGCTATTTATTTTATGTAACACACATTATTTATCATTTTATTAATTTTATAATTTTTAAATTATTTCATGATCTTGTAGTTTTAACTAAATTATTTCATAATTTTTGGAGACTATTTATTATTTTAATAAAATCAAAAACCCTAAAATATAGGTATAAATGACCTATTTAGATACTAACCTTATTTATTAAAATATACAAATTAACTTATTAAAATCTATACAAATTCGTACAAGTCTTATTTAATACCCTAATAATTAAGAAAATATAAAATTAATTTTTACTTATTCATTTATTAAATTAAAAATCTAAAACCTATTTATAAATACATATTTATTAATATAATATTTATATTTTAAATAATATTTACTATTTATTAAAAGTATTTAGACCATAATTTAGAAAATTAATTTATTTAACTTTCTTGTATTTATACCTAATTAAAATAACATTATTTACTAATTATTACATATTTTATAAGCAATTTCAGCTCCTGGACCAACCAGGTGCTGACACTTGTCAGCACTTGGGGTCATCTTCTTCAAGAAGAGGTTGCGCCGGACCTGCTCGACTGGCCAACTTCAACCAATTTTCCCGCGCCACTCCAGAAGCTTTCGACCGATCTCCAGCGTTGAATCCCTTCTCCCAACAGCCCTCTCCATCGCCACCATCGATCTAACCTTGGAGCCCACGCCAATCTTCCTATAAAAGCCCCCCAAGTCCGCCATTTTTAACGAACTCTTCAACCACCCTAGAGCTCCAGCTCCAGGTGTTCCGAACCCCTACCTTCCAAGCCTTGTTCCAACCACATCAAAGCGGTGACAGCGCCGAGGAGGAGCTCGCGAGGAAGAGGACTCATCGGAGAAGGTTCCAAGGCGGAGCATCGCCTTGCATCGCCGCCAAGCGCTGCGTCGGAGCTCCGGTTAAAGCCGCCGTCGAGCATCTCGTCCAGGTCATATACCTTGACTGTCCCCAGGCTTTTTCCTTCATTTCTCGATTTTGTTTCTCGATTCTCATGTAGAAATTAGTGAGGTTAATTGCGTCATTAGGACGCTTTACCATCTATCTTAGACGCACATTCAACATCACCTCTCGATTCGTATCGATTTCGATTGCAATTCGATCATCGTTCCATCACCATTTCACGCACCTGGTTGTTTGGCTGGAAACTTAAGTTTTTTTTATCATCTTGAGCTTGCGATTTCATCACCCATTGGCCGATTCATTGCGAATCGAGCATACGCCTGTGTTCCTTGCAGATCCAAGTTCGTCGCGAGGCCTTTATTCGCCACTGGAAACCTTCAATCATCATCGGAATCCATCTCCAAAGGAGCTCCGTCAGAACTGCGTCAGCTGGCAGTTACTGAAGACGCCATCTTTGACACGCCTCCACCGCCGCTCGGAGCGTCGCCGACCATCTCTCTACCGCGGGCGAGCTCGAGGGGTGGAGGAGCCACCCCTCTGGCCCCCCGGAGCGCCAAAGCCATCGAAGGGCGGCCGTGATAAATCGGAGAAGAAGACCGCTACGCCAGGAGCTGCAACTGCCCAAGAACAGCCGACGCACAGGTGCGCAACACGTGGCGCACTTGTGAGCGTCAGATCAGAGCGCGCAAGTTCTAATCTCGATCGTCCAAAGCGAAACGGTGGAAAAATTGCGCACTCAACCCAGCCAGCTTCCAGAATCCATTTCCGCCCCCCAAGTTTTCTTTATTTGCATTTAGGTCCCTCCGTAGGGACCTAAATGTAAAACTTTGTGTATTTTTTCTTCAGAACAGTCCTTGAGGACCTAACTGCAAACTTTTTAATTAGTTTTTCTTTGCGCTTATGCCCCTGGGCTGTAGGGATTGTTTCTTCTTCTTGTGACCTCGGATTTTGACGATTTCTTGAGGGTAGTTACACAACTACCCCAACTACCTAGCATAAAGATTTCGTGACTTTTTGACGAGTTTTTGACGGTTTTGATTTTATCGAAAGCCGTCTTGTTTTGTTTTGATTCCTTGTGTAGTTCGAGATCGCAGCTCGACCCCGTTCACCATACTATATAGTATCACCTAGATATTATTCACCTATTATATAATAAGTAAATCTTTTGAAAAATATCCCTTTTTGAAAATTAAATAAAAATTTGAAAATAATAAAATCAAATAAAAACAATAAAAATAAAATAAAAAAAGAGGTGTTTTGACTTGACCACTTAGAGAAGAATTAAAAAATAAAATTACGAGGACAAAAATCTGAGGAATTTATTCTGCCTCCTTGAGTTCGACCCAGGAACACTTGCCTGGTAAAATATTAGTGAACAGTTTTCCGACAGAAAACCGTAATTGTTTGATAGGTTTAAGAACCGATCTTTTGTTTCGCGGCTTTCTGCTACAACCGACTACTACTTCCTTCTTTTAATAAAAAGGAAAGCCGCGAAACCGATTCTTTTTGCCACATCAAAATGGCGCCGTTGCCGGGGAGGCGTTAGATTCTTTTTATTTTTTCATTTTTTCGTGATTTTATTTTTTTCTCTTCTCTTTGTTTCGTTTTTCGTACGGTTTTTCGTACGGCTTTTTCGTGTTTTGTTTTTCGAGTTTCTCTTTTGTTTTCTTACGGCTTTCTCGACTTCATGGTTTTCACGGCTTTCTCGATCGTCTTTTCTGTGCTAACCATCTTTGCAGGGCTTGTAGGATCAACCGGCTTCTTCAGAAGCCGAGCCAGTTGAAAGAGCAGAGGTCAGCTCCTTCTTCACGAGTCGACTGCAGAGGAGCAGAGTAGTTAGTACACTTTTGTTTGTAAAAGAGAGAGAAAGGGAGAGAGTTGTAATAGACAATAAAAAACCCCCCCATTTTTCTTTGGGGCCTAATTCGCCGGATACCGTGTATCCGAGGATCAGGGCACCCACCGCGGCTTTTTATCGCTCATCGGTTTTCCGCGGTTTTTCTAGATGCTTGTTTAGGTGTTTTTTACTCTATCTGCTTGTGCCGCGTAGCTAGTCTTAGGACTCGCAACGTAGGTGCTTGCTTTAGGGTTTTTAAACAAAAAGAAAAAAATCGATAGACGTGGCCTGAAAAAACCATAAAAATTGCAAAACTAAAATCGGGACTGCTAAAAATATCTGACTTAAACCGTAAATCGATTCAAGTGATTTGGGGAGAGTAACCCCCGCACATTCCTCAGAGTGCGCGAGCTTGAGAGCCGACACTTAAGGATAGAGCCCAAACCCCGTATTTCTTGCAGGATACTACTGGGTCCATACATTTGATTGTTGTTCCTCAGTGGGTAAGCTCGGGTAGCCGGAAACGGTCCGGGTTTACATAGCAGAGTGGGAGGTTTAGAGGACACTGTGCAAGGCTCTGTCCTCAAGTAACACGGGTAGCCGGAAACGGTCCGTACTTACTCCCATACTGGCTGAGTGTGAGCGGTCTCGTGTAAGGATTCGGGCCAGTGTCTCGGGGAAACTATCGGGCACCTATTGGCTTGCTCAGCCTGCGTAATCGAAACGTTTGCTAATCACAACCCTAAAACCAAAAAGATAAAAAGACCGAACTCTTACGGTCTTCATCAGGGTTGAGTTAGTGAAAACGGGGTTTGCTTTGTGTTTGTTTGCGGGGCGTGAGTTTTCCGCGGCTTTCGCATTTCTCCCTCATTTGAATCGTACACGTGCTCTCCCGACTTCCTCTTGACATCGAAGATGACGTCTCGACGGCTTTTCGGCTCAGACTCTGTGAGCTTTCGACCGTCCACCGTCGAGTGTATGTCTTCACAGGCTCGGGATGACCCTCTTCCCGAGCCGGTCCCATCCGATCTCGAAGCGAGTCAGACCCAGACTCCCTCGCCTCCTAGCCAGATCATTGAGGCAGACCTTGGCCTCAATACATCATCTAGATCTCCTGAGTACTTTTCGCTGAGTTCTTACGAGAGTTTTTACTTTACAGACGATCAGATGGCTCGCGGGATAGGACTAGCAGCAGACGAGAGGCCACCAGCTGAGGACAATCAGGAGGGAAGAACAGAGCTGAACGGAGATGTTACGACCGGCATTCTCGATACACTTCAGCAGATGAATCTACAGATTCGAGAACAGTATAGAGTTCAGATTGAACTGCAGGCTGAAATAGCTGCACTGAGAGCAGGGGCCGGGAACCCTTTACCGCCTGCGGTTCCCGCTACTTTACGGGATGAGTATGACCCGGGCGCTCAAACGCTCCATCACTGGATTCGGCTACCGCCGAATCAAGGGCCATACGAACTTCGATCGTCCTTCATCTCCTTGCTTCCCAAGTACTATGGGAATGCCGCAGAGGAGCCGTTCACGTTTTTGCAGCAGTTTGAAATGATCTGCGGAATGGCTTGTTATCCAGGAGTGTCACAGGAAGCCGTGCACCTCAAAGCCTTCCCCTTTGCCTTAGCCGATAAGGCCCTCTATTGGCTGAGCCATCTGGGAAGAGAAATCTCCACTTGGGACGACCTGAAGTCCACCTTCCTACGCAAATAATTTCCTCTAGGAAGGACGAACATGATGAGGAGTCAGATCTCCAACTTTACGCAACTGCCGAACGAATCATTCCATGAGGCATGGGATCGATTCAAGGATCTTACGGAGAGATGCCCGCATCATGAGATTCCGATGAAGGTGCTAGTACAGAACTATTTCGGAGGACTCCAGCCGGAAGTACAGGGGCTAGTCAGTACCGCATGTGGCGGCAACTACTTGAACAAGGATGCCGAGTCAGTCTGGGCCATCTTCGAAGGGATGGCCGAGAACTCGAGAGTTGTAGACTCTACTCGGGCATTTCAGAAAGCCCCACAGCCACCACATCACCGAGAACATCACAAGGTGACGAACATTTCGGACTCTGAATCCAACACCAACATGGGCTTCATTAGCGAGAAATTGACGTTGGTGGATGTGATTCACAAGCAGGTCCAAGACCTACAGCCGCTGCGAGAGTTGGAGAAACTCTCATCTCTACCTCAGCAGCTGAGTGATCTTTCGAAGAAGGTCACTGATCTTCAGATCCAGTACCAGCAGAACTAGACCTCTTCGAACACGCAATCAGCACGGAGGATCGCACCCGCTCCACCCACCCGTCAGATACACTACGTCCAGAGCGAGCCCGAGATTCCACAGATTGATTAAAATGAGGATCAGTCTCATTCCAATTCCAGCCAGATCATCAGCACTGCAGAGATGGAGGTGGAGCCGCAATCCACTTTCGAGATTAACGGGATTTGGTATACTCCGATGCAACAACCGAGTATACCGAATCAGCAGCCGCAACAGCCATACGGTCATCCGCAGCATGGACGTCTGCAATTCCAGCACCGCCAGAGCTTCACGCCGCAGCAGTCTCATCCGAATGTTTACCATCAGAGACCACAGCCTTCATATCAGCACCCTGCCCAGTTTTCACCGAATTATTCTTTTCATCAGCTGCAACAGTCTTCCTCCACACCCCAACGCTACTCCCAGCCTTCCACCTCTCAGCATTTCATGCCAAGACAGGAGAGAGGAGCAAGCCAGGGCCACCATATCGAACCGGAGATGTCTTCACAAGTCCAGGCGCTCAATCAGATCATGGATATGCTCAGTACGCTCCAGATAGTGCACAAGACTGAGATGGAGCAGGTTAATCGTCGTCTGGACGAGTTAACCATGCTGAAGACCACTCTCCCAGCCCAGCCTCAGATGAACCTGAACAACAAGAGGAGGCATCGAGAGCAGGTAGATCCTACAGGTAATATCTCATTTCCTGAATTTTTGTCTAACTTCATTCGTCTCAGGAGTGGTAGATCACCACAAACACCTGCTGGAGAAGAGGAGAGGGCACTAGAGGAGCATGAGCATGATCCTGATGCCGAGGAGGAGAAACCGGAAGAGGATGAGGTCCTTTACGCAGATTCAAGAGACGGGAGCAATGCCAACACATCAGATATGGATACTGGCAACTCAGACGATGACATCACGCTAGATCAGGCAGAGAGCCCCGACAAAAATATCTCTTTCCCTATCTTAGAGAGTTTTGTAGATAATTTTGAAACTCTCGATGTACAAGCTGATTCCTCATTGAATAAAAATTCTGATTCTCTAACTCCTGAGATTGTTCCTTTTCCTGATGCTTTGTTTGGAAGAGGAAAGAAAAAAACCAAAAATAATGTTGTCACTCCAGAAACAGAACATTTACTGAAAGATCACATCTTTCTGAAGATTCCACTGCACGATGCCTTGGATCATTTTCCTACGCTCAAGAATCAGTTGAGGAACAAATGTACTACACATAGGAAGAAAAGATCACGAGTTGAGAAGCATATTTTGACCAAGGCCACTTCGTGTGCTATCAGGAACAAGGTACCTAAGAAAAAGAAAGATTTGGGAGCTCACTATGTCAACTGTCAGATTGAAGACACTACATTCAATCGTACTCTCTTAGACAATGGTTCCTCGATCAATTTACTTCCATCCTCTTTGCTTGATAAGCTCAAGCTAGGTCCTCTCTATAAATCACGAGCGATACTCCAATTTGCAGATCGATCTATAAAGAGACCTAGAGGCATACTGAGGAACATTATCGTGACCGTTCAGGGCTCGCAGTTTCCCGTGGACTTTACGGTCCTAGACATGACATGCTCTGCACAGTTACATCTTGCTCCAATCATTCTCGGGAGACCCTTTTTGCAGACAGCAAGAGCACTCTTTGACTATGATGCTGGGAGAGTATCATTCCGCACAGACAACGGAGAGATACACATTGAGATGGAGAGAGAATGTAGCAGTCCTAGATCAGTATTGTCATTTACTTCAAAGGACACCGGTCTTGCAGAAGATTGCCAGAACATAGATGAGACACAGTCTCCTGATCTTGAGAGTGTTTATTTTGATACCCAAGATATCCTACAAGAGGATAGGGTAGATCACTTGGTACCTAGTTCTTCAGATGATTGTTCACATACAGAGACAGAGTTCATATCAGACTCAGATGAGCAGTCGCCTGCAGTAGATATCTCTGTGCCGCAGATTGAAAGAACACATATTACAGCACAAGAGTCCATCGAATACATTACACAGATCATACAGTCTATTCAGCATAGAGACGTATACTTCAGAAAAGAGAGCTATGCCATGTACAGAGTTTACTTACAGAAAAGGCTCTACTTTTTCAGCCAAGGATCAATACACACATAAAAAGCAGAAAATCCAATATGACCCTGGTTGAAATGATCAGATAACCGTTCATGGTTAATGGGCAGATGCTGAAACACTTCATAGAGACTACTGATCATCTAGCCCGTACCAAAGTGATCTATTTTGTACAGGAATCATGATCATTCCTTCACTTCTTCCTGTACAAATTCTTTTGAGCCATTCTTTTCTGGAGATTCAAAACATTGGTATATTCTTTGTAGACCACAATCGTCCCCGTTTTTTCTCGTCTTCTATGCTTAGGATACCAGATCCTAAGTATAGGGGGGACCGATTGCCCGCTGGTTTACGTTTTATTTTTTGTACTGATTCTTTTGTATAGCCATTCTTTTTCACAAATCACTGGTCCCCAATTTTTGGCTACACTCTTTTCTATACTTAGGATGCCTTATCCTAAGTATAGGGGGGGACTGAGTGATTTCGATGATTTCGTATTCTTTTCCTTTTGACCTTTCGTTATTTATCTTTTTCATTCAGTCATCCCGTTTTTGCTCTCCCGTGATACTTACGATGACCTGATCGTAAGTACAGGGGGGGTTGACTGACTTGTACATTCGCTTCTTTTTCACCCACTTTTACTTAGCACGAGTTATGTTCTCCTTTTTCTCTTTTGACGCTATGAGGACATAGCTCAACCTAAGTATAGGGGGTGCGTATATATTGTATATATACTTTCGGCCATAACTCGTACTTTTATGTATTTTCTATATCTATAAAATCCATAAAAAAGTGGGTACGGGTTAATTTAAAATCCACTCTCTTATTTATAAAATCTTGGTAAATAAGTAAAAACATGCTTAAAACTTGTATTTAAAACTTGTAATTAAAATTTGTACTTAAAATTTGTACTTAAAATATGTATAATACTTATTTAAAATCCTATTTATTAAAATATGTATGAAAACCATTCAACCCTTGTAAAATACTTTGTAGATAAAACTTGTAAAATACATTAGATACTTAACTTGAATAAAATATATCTTGTAAAATTTGTGAATAAAACCTTGTTTATAAAAATCATAAAAATCCATAAAAAAATACAAAGTCCTAAAATTTGTAAAAATTACAAAATCCTTAAAATCCATAAAAATGAGTAAAATTTAGAAAATATACTCCACAAAAACATGGTTGCAGTTGCATTCGCATTTTTCAGAATAAGTTTGATTTCCAGAACTAAGGACTGAGTCTAGTCTAAAGGATGGAGCTTGATTACGGCCTTTAACTCTCGTTGTAAGGAGCCTGACTAGGATCTGGAATTTAGACTCTTCGGGTCTTGTGACTTAAATCTTTGGGTTCCGTAAGACCATATTCGGGAAATCAAGTCATCTGAGCTTAAGTAGACCATTTGGAGTCATCCGTACAACTCTACACCAGTGAACCAATCTTGAACACATGCACTCTGCACTTAGCTCAACTTGCATGGAGTTTCGAACGGCAGTACACCTTGGTAGTGCATTCCTATCCTTATCTTTGCGGCATTGACGTCTAAAGACGGGAGAGATTGGGGTTGCGATAGTTGCTTCGGATGAGGGAAGGATCTGCTGACACAATTTTTCTAAGACCTCAAAAAATGGACGGACTAAAAAGATGCTATATCCGTCGAGGCACAAAAAGATGAATGCAGTGCAAGCAAATTACAAAGTCAAAGCAATACAGAAGCCACCAAATAAGACCACAATGGTCCAAGCTTCCACCAAATATGCCTGCACATCTTAGTGGAGACTCAGCTACACCGGTTGGGCTTCACAAGGAGATGCGTCTACACTGGTCGCACTCCACTTCTTTTCTCATTCTTCTAACTTCTCCCTATATTCGATTGTGGACATAGAAGAACTGAACTCAGAAGGGAATACCTCCCTCCCCGAGGAAAGAGTAGCGGGATGAGGAAGCCATAGGAGTGTAAAGCCGGGATTGACGGTTTCTTTGGTTCTCTAAGCAGGAAGAGCTAAATCAATTCACACACTGTACAAGTTGACTTCAATGATGATAGAGTTTGCGATATGAATAGATGAGTCTGAACTAGCCGATGAAGTGATCATGAGTAAGGATTATGGAACTTGAAGACTGTTGAGGATAAAACCCTAACCTAGTTAAGGTTCCGACAAAATGCTTGTTTCAGGCCCGATCGAGCTCTGTCCTTTGTCTGTTCTCATGAATTGGTCTAGGAAAACAAATTCATTCTAACTTTCTTTCTTTTTCACTTACTTTTTCAAAATAAGTGTTTGCTAAGGGACTAGCAAAGTTTATGTATAGGGGGTTGATGAATCCATGATTCATTAACTTTTCTGTCGCATTTTGTCTTAAAACCCTTAACAAATACATGTAAATACCCACTAATTCTCATATTTTAACAAAATACCATTCATGTGTAAATATTCACTGTTAACCACTAAAATCATGTAAACAAATAAATAACCAGAAAAATAAAGAAAAAGGCAGATTGAATATATGTATATATATACAATATGACTTAAAATATAAATATAGCTGTAAGATATATTTATAGCCCAACCCCCGAGACCAAGTCAGCATGGATTGGTCGACAAACCAAACAGTAGGGGGAGATAAGGAAAGAAAACATAAAAAAATAAATTAACACACACAAATACACTCTTCATTATTTATAAAATAAATACAAAACTTCAAAGAATTTTAATTATTTCATATGAAAATATTTTTCACCAAACTCTTCTCCTAATTATCCTGAAAATGTATCTAAAAATATAAAAATAAGTTAAAAATACTACCCTGTATATATGCCAAGAAACCCAGCCTGCAAATTGTCAAAATCTCAACTTCCGAACATCATAACTTCCTCATACGAACTCCAATTTCACTCTACTCACCTTTAAAGTTCATAAAATAATATTCTCTAATTAATAAAGGTGGTTTCATCGAATTCGGAGTCCGTTTGCAAAAGGCCGGTTTTGGGACCAAAAGACAACGGGGTTTCTGGGCTATTTATTTTATGTAACACACATTATTTATCATTTTATTAATTTTATAATTTTTAAATTATTTTATGATCTTGTAGTTTTCACATAAATTATTTCATAATTTTTGGAGACTATTTATTATTTTAATAAAATCAAAAACCCTAAAATATAGGTATAAATGACCTATTTAGATACTAACCTTATTTATTAAAATACACAAATTAACTTATTAAAATCTATAAAATTCGTACAAGTCTTATTTCATACCCTAATAATTAAGAAAATATAAAATTAATTTTTACTTATTCATTTATTAAATTAAAAATCTAAAACCTATTTATAAATACATATTTATTAATATAATATTTATATTTTAAATAATATTTATTATTTATTAAAACTATTTACACCATAATTTAGAAAATTAATTTATTTAACTTTCTTGTATTATACCTAATTAAAATAACATTATTTACTAATTATTACATATTTTATAAGCAATTTCAGCTCCTGGACCAACCAGGTGCTGACAAGTGTCAGCACCTGGGGTCATCTTCTTCAAGAAGAGGTTGCGCCGGACCTGCTCGACTGGCCAACTTAAACAAATTTTCCCGCGCCACTCCAGAAGCTTCCGACCGATCTCCAGCGTTGAATCCCTTCTCCCAACAACCCTCTCCATCGCCACCATCGATCTAACCTTGGAGCCCACGCCAATCTTCCTATAAAAGCCCCCCAAGTCCTCCATTTTTAACGAACTCTTCAACCACCCCAGAGCTCCAGCTCCAAGTGTTCCGAACCCCTACCTTCCAAGCCTTGTTCCAACCACATCAAGGCGGTGACAGCGCCGAGGAGGAGCTCGCGAGGAAGAGGACTCATCGGAGAAGGTTCCAAGGTGGAGCATCGCCTTGCATCGTCGCCAAGCGCCGCGTCGGAGCTCCGGTTAAAGCCGCCGTCGAGCATCTCGTCCAGGTCATATACCATGACTGTCCCCAGGCTTTTTCCTTCATTTCTCGATTTTGTTTCTCGATTCTCGTGTAGAAATTAGTGAGGTTAATTGCATCATTAAGACGCTTTACCATCTATCTTAGACGCACATTCAACATCACCTCTCGATTCGTATCGATTTCGATTGCAATTCGATCATCGTTCCATCACCATTTCACGCACCTGGTTGTTTGGCTGGAAACTTAAGTTTTTTATCATCTTGAGCTTGCGATTTCATAACCCATTGGCCGATTCATTGCGAATCGAGCATACGCCTGTGTTCCTTGCAGATCCAAGTTCGTCGCGATGCCTTTATTCGCCACTGGAAACCTTCGATCATCATCGGAATCCATCTCCAAAGGAGCTCCGTCAGAACTGCGTCAGCCGACAGTTGCTGAAGACGCCATCTTTAACACGCCTCCACCGCCGCTCGGAGCGTCGCCGGCCATCTCTCTACTGCGGGCGAGCTCGAGGGGTGGAGGAGCCACCCCTCTGGCCCCGCCGGAGCGCCAAAGCCATCGAAGGGCGGCCGTGATAAATCAGAGAAGAAGACCGCTTCGCCAGGAGCTGCAACTGCCCAAGAACAGCCGACGCACAGGTGCGCGACATGTGGCGCACCTGTGAGCGTCAGATCAGAGCGCGCAAGTTCTAATCTCGATCGTCCAAAGCGAAACGGTGGAAAAATTACGCACTCAACCCAGCCAGCTTCCAGAATCCATTTCTGCCCCCAAGTTTTCTTTATTTGCATTTAGGTCACTCTGCAGGGACCTAAATGTAAAACTTTGTGTATTTTTTCTTCTGAACAGCCCTTGAGGACCTAACTGCAAACTTTTTAATTAGTTTTTCTTTGCGCTTATGCCCCTGGGCTGTAGGGGTTGTTTCTTCTTGTGACCTCGGATTTTGACGATTTCTTGAGGGTAGTTACACAACTACCCCAACTACCTAGTATAAAGATTTCGTGGCTTTTTGATGAGTTTTCGACGTGTTTTGATTTTGTCGAAAGCGGTCTTGTTTTGTTTTGATTCCTTGTGTAGTTCGAGCTCGCGGCTCGACCCCGTTCACCATACTATATAGAATCACCTAGATATTATTCACCTATTATATAATAAGTAAATCTTTTGAAAAATATCCCTTTTTGAAAATTAAATAAAATTTTGAAAATAATAAAATCAAATAAAAACAATAAAAATAAAAATAAAAAAAGAGGTGTTTTGACTTGACCACTTAGAGAAGAATTAAAAAATAAAATTACGAGGACAAAAATCTGAGGAATTTATTCTGCCTCCTTGAGTTCGACCCAGGAACACTTGCCTGGTAAAATATTAGTGAACGGTTTTCCGACAGAAAACCGTAATTGTTTGATAGGTTTAAGAACCGATCTTTTGTTTCGCGGCTTTCTGCTACAACCGACTACTACTTCCTTCTTTTAATAAAAAGGAAAGCCGTGAAACCGATTCTTTTTGCCACATCATTGAACTTGAACTTAGAAGGGAATACCCCACTCCTCGAGGATAGAGCTGCTAGATTGAGGAACTAGATTTACCTTGTTGAGGGATGTTGTTTCTTTATCATTTCTGAGGTGGGGAACTACATATAACTTACACAGTACAAGGAAAGATACATGGTCATTAGAGTTTGCGTATGTAGACTTGTTCTGATATGAATTATTGAGGAGTCTTGACCATAGAATGGTGGAACTTAGAGGTTGTTGAGTCTTAACCCTAGATCTCAATAAGGTTCCAACAAATTAATAATCCAAAGTTTTTATTGAGCTCCATACTTCAATTTAATGAAGATAAGTTTAATTATCAACCTTGATTCTCCTTCTTTTTCTTTTCTTCTCTTTTTCACTTCTTTTTCAAATAAGTGTTTGCTAAGGGACTAGCAAAGTTAAAGTATAGAGTGGTGATGAATCCCTTATTCTCACTCTTTATTCTTTTTTTAGCTATATATCTTGGAAAAACAACATGTAAATACCTGTAGATACAATAACATAGCATTATGCATGCATTTATTAATGTTGCATAATTAGAATGTGTATATGCAAAAATAAAAGAATAAAGGAAAAGGAAAAGGAAGGAGGTGTTCAAAATAAATACAGAGTGACCCGAACCCAAGAGAATGTCAAGCCTTGACATGATCGTTAAGTAAAACAAGTAGAGAGAGATAGGGCCCATTTTTTATTGTACATAGTACCTATGTAAATAAATAACTATTTTTGACAAAAATAAAATTAAATCAGTCTCTTTACCTCCTTATATGAAATTCTAATATAATATAAAAAATAAATAAAAATAAATAAAAATAAAAATTCTTCTCTCATTGTACAAATACACATGTATATATGTCGCATCCACCATTTATTCGATACTTGTAAATAATTTGTAAAAATAAAATAAAAATTATTTATACCACTAAAAATATGCTATAAATAAATTAAATTTAAAATTAGGGTATTTATGCAAAATAACAAAATAAAAATATTTGTACATAATACATAGGTATAGCATACTTGTATATAACACTATATATTGTATATACACTAATTTATTTTTCACAAAAATAAATAAAAAATCACAAAAAAAATCCTTGAAAAATAATGAACATTTTTTATTTTAAACATTTATTGTTTTGAATTCAACTACTATTTTTTTATTGAATTTATGAATATTTTGTATATTCGATTTTTCTGATTTGTCCAGACTGGATGTTGACCTTTGGTCAACGCCTTCCTCTACCCGGGTCAGACCTGTATAGTGTTTGTCGGAGCATCTTCTCGATTTTCTACAGCCCACCTCCGTGCACCGTTTGCCTCGAGATTTGTACCCGATAATCAACATTCACCCGACATCCTCGTAGGTCCATTAGTTGATCCAGCTTGCTCTAGGGTTCCATGCTTTTCGCCATCTTTCTGGATCCTAGAGCAACCTATAAAATCTCTTCTTCCCCCTCCAGGTGTTGTAGCTCGTGCCTCGCTCCTTTCACCCTAGACACCTTTGGTTGAGTGACAGCTGCCGGAGAGCATCGTCGGATTGGAGTTTGGTAGCATAATCACACAGCTCAGCTACGTGGCTGGAGTCCTCCGCCACGTCCAGACTCCCTACCTGTCGTAGCACGGTCGAGGCAACGACCTCGCTTCTCCGCTCCACTTGAAGTTGTTGAGTTCATCAACAACCTCAGTTACGCTTCTTTCGACTCCATTTTCCTTGTCCATTGAATCCTTCCTTTCGCCTCCGTCGCAATTAATCCGCTCCGACCACCCTGGTCGGAGCTACCTGACCCCATCTTGTCCTTATCGATCGAACCCTCTATGACCGCTCCACCTTGCACCATGACCTGGTCATCCTTGGACTCGACCCTGAGGTCGAGGTTAAGGCCGAGATCTCCTCCCACCATCTACGCTGGAGATCGACTTCCATTCTCCCTCGCTTCTTTCACCTCTAGCTTCAATAACCTAGACCGAGACCACACCCCAAGTCTTCTCTACCCATTGCAGGTGTTGGCTCGCGCAGTAGACTGCCTTTGAGCCCCCAGCTGCTCAGGAGGAGCAGCTCCAGGCGGCACATTATCTCCACATCCATCCAGCCACCACCGTCTCCACCGAAGCATCCCATTAGTTGTGGAGCACTCTTATGAAGCTACCGGTCTCCTACGATCCTTCATCCTAGCGTCGGATCTCCGTTGATGCTCAAGCGAAGTTCGCAGGGCACCTGTTCTTGTTGGCACCTTCCCCACCGTTGGATGGGGGCCCTCCTGCCAGTTCACATCATAGCCGCCCGACAAGAAGGTTGCTGCGGCTGTTAGATCATCATCGTACCGTCAGATCCAGCCGTACGTCCACGTCAGCCTCTACACGGTCAGATCAGCTGGCTGTAGTGATCATGGTTGTACGACCACGACGCCTTCCACGCGTGCCACGTGCCGCCTTGGGGTATTTTACATTTTAACCCCTGCATTTTTATGCTTTATTATATAATTCTGTAAATAAAGTTGTAGTTTAGTTATTTTACATGAGGACCCTTGCTCTTTCTAGTATTTGCATTTTAGTCTTATTTGTATGAACCCACGTGCAAGTCTGGTAGATTTACATGTTTTATCCCGAACTTCATGGATGTTATGCTTTGAATAGAAGTTTTCTGATAATTGCATTTATATCCCTATGCGTGAATTTTTAAGCATGTGCGTTAATACCCTGGGGTTTTTGCATTATTCACCCTGAGCTTTACATATATGTTATCAGTTGGTCTGGAACTTTAGTATACTTGCAATAAGGTCCCTGCAAGCTGTGTTTTTTTAATCAAATAATTATCAAATTAACTCAAAGCATTACATAAAAATGGTTGTTAGCTCCTACTAACACGTAATATTTATGGTATTTTTTGTGAATTAATTTAATATTGTTCGATATTTTCTAAAAATCAAAAACACATAAAAATTGCTCTATTTGTTTTATAAAATACTGATGAATCCATGTTTCATCATGTTTATTCTATCCTTTTGGCCTTAAAACCCTAGTAAATGCGTGTAAATACTGTTAATTCGGTCATTTTAGCATTCATGCATTATCGTGTAAATAGTGTATAAAATACAGTTTTTAAAGCCAAAACTATAGAATAAAGAAAAGAAAAGAAAAAGAATAAAATATTGTAAATATTTATGACCCGAAACCCCAAGACCTAGGCATCTCGATGAATAGGTCAACAAGGAATAAAGTAGGGGGAGATAAGGGCCAAAATACAATAAAAATACCCCTTCTTTTATTCATTCTTTATTCATTTTGGGACCTATTTTTAGTTCCACATTTTACACCTCAAATAAAGAAACTTTGTACATGAAAGTTGTAGATAATTAAATAAAGAAAAATAAAAATTGATTTCACTCAAAAATAATATACAGATAAAAAGTTGTGGTCTGAATAAAATTCCAGAATCCCAATTTCCCAGACCTGTATCTCGCAAATAGAAAACTCAAAATGCGTATAAGTCACCTTTAATTGTATATAATTTTAAATAGGCTATTTAATGGCGGTGGTTTCGCATTTGGTGGAGCTACGGTTTGGAAGTTGAGTTTTGGACCCTTATTGTATACTTGTACAGATTAAAATATTCATTTTATTATTTATTCATTATTTTTATAATTTCTTATTTATATAAATTTGTAAATATTATTTATAAGGGGCTGGGGAAGCTGTACCCGAGGGTGTAGCTAACTAGCTGCACCCGGCCATTTTTTTTCATTGATTTTTTGTACTTTTGAAATGAAACCTAGGGGGATTTAAATCATCATATATCACCATGATATCATACTAATTTCAACTAAATTCGACACTTCTATCATCTCCATCAAGACTATCACATTTTAACGGTCTCGGAATTATTGAAATTGACCCTATCTAGATGGGCATGTTAGGAATGTTTGTTTTGCAAAAAAATTGAAACACATATTCAACTCAATAAACTAAGTACTCCCATAGGTTTCCTTTAAAAAAAATCAAAAATCAATGAGAAAAATGCCCAGGTGTAGCTAGTTGGCTGCACCACCCGGTGTAGCTTCCGTTTTCCCTATTTATAATATATATGTAAATTAAAATAGGAAGAATAACCATAAGAAAATACAAAATAAAATACCTA